>JAVTVY010033891.1:0-140301 GCA_036873755.1 Hanleya hanleyi
CACGGTGGTAATCTGGTCTGTTTCCATGTTAGATGGTAAAGTCACACACGACGTTGCGCGCCTTGTCCACTTGAATGATGTCAAACTCGTTGTAGCAGATCACATTGACGGTGGTCCGGAGGGCTCGTGCAAAGTGGATTTCCAACCGTAAATTGCCTTGCTCGGCGAGGGCCAGCTGCTGATCGTTCTCTAAGGTGGGGGTCAGATCGAAACAGAACAACGTGTATGCGTTGGCGTAGTCCTCCAGAAGGATCATATTCCCTTCGTCCTGGTTGATTTGACCGGTGGCTGTAAACAGGCTCTGGTAGGCTCGAATGAAATTCCCGAGCCCAAATGTCGGTGTTAAGGCCGTGGCTGGGACCTGTTGTCCGTCCACATGCAGGGCCACAAAATTGATGCCGAAATGTTTGAAGTCAAACGGGTTCTCTGGGTAGGCTCCGCTGAAACTGGTATTTTCCACACAGGCCAGGATCAATCGCTTGGGTAGTTCCCCCAGGAACAGGTTTTCTTTGTTGGCGCTCATATTTCCAGCGGGCACAGAGAACACTTTGGTTTGCACACGTCGGATAGGGTACTGGGCTGGTTTTGTTTCCAAGGCTTTGAGGTGTCCCAATTGAACGGCTGGATTCGGTTTCACTTTTCGGACATACAGGACTGCGTCTTGGATGACGATTTTATAGTCGGCTACATTCCCCTCTACGTCAGTGGCCAACAAGGTGAAGTTCGGAGGCGCCCGTATCAGTCGGATTTTGATGTGGATCTTGTTCAAGAGGTACCGGTCTTGTATGAAAAGGTCGGCGTGCAGTCGACCCATGAGATCCACTAAGGCGCCGCTCGCGGAGAAAGCCTTCCGTTTGTTATATCCCGCATTGTCCTCTGTGCCCATGTGCTCGGCTGTGTCCTGGTAGAATAAAGCGGCTGTCAGCTGAGATTTTTTAGCCTCTCGTCCATACGACAACAGCGTCTCGATAGGGGTACGTGTTGGTCGAGTCACTGATGAGTTTGTCGCTGAGAAAAATATCCACCTGTTGAAACATAGAGTGCAGCCAGAGATTCGTCGGGCCCACCGTGGCATTGTCGACGATTCTGGAGCCATCCCCATTGACGATCTTGGCTTCCACATACAAGTAAGTATGGGCTAAATCCACATAGGCCGTATCCGCATTACTGATGGTGAACTCGATTGGCCCTGTTTCGTTGATGCTGGAGAGCGGGAGATGCTCCACCCATAATCCTTGTTCGGTACTGGTCTGTGTGGGCGGGACGATCCACAAATCCAACTCACTGTTGGTAGAGGGGCAGGACTCTGCGTGGATTAAGGACGTGTTTAAAAAAAAAGATATCCTGGATATCCTAAATTGAGGATTTGTCCCCCGAAAATTTAAAAAGCGGAACACGGACTTTACCCCTACAATAGGCAAAAACTCCTATCAACCCTGTCTAGTGGGGGCTAATATCGGTCTCCGGGCTTATCGGGGCCTGCCTATCAAGTCATGGGTGGGTGCATGTAAAATTAGGGTACTCATCTTACATCCGGGTTTGACTGTTCCAACACCACGTCTCTGTGCCTTGATCCATGAAGTCTGTGAAATCGGTATGGAGGGGTGGCAGGCCGTACGGGTCAAAATATTGGCCCTGCGCTTCTGTCAAGTACACGGCCACCCAGTGTTGACCGGGCCGATCCATCGGGTCCGTGTTGAGAACGGAAGCAGCAGGATACACACGGTCTAATGGGAACACATCTCGAGCGAACACCCCTTGAAAGACCATACGTGTCCCTGGGTCATTCTCCAGCACGGTGGTAATCTGGTCTGTTTCCATGTTAGGTGGTAAAGTCACACACGACGTTGCGCGCCTTGTCCACTTGAATGATGTCAAACTCGTTGTAGCAGATCACATTGACGGTGGTCCGGAGGGCTCGTGCAAAGTGGATTTCCAACCGTAAATTGCCTTGCTTGGCGAGGGCCAGCTGCTGATCGTTCTCTAAGGTGGGGGTCAGATCGAAACAGAACAACGTGTATGCGTTGGCGTAGTCCTCCAGAAGGATCATATTCCCTTCGTCCTGGTTGATTTGACCGGTGGCTGTAAACAGGCTCTGGTAGGCTCGAATGAAATTCCCGAGCCCAAATGTCGGTGTTAAGGCCGTGGCTGGGACCTGTTGTCCGTCCACATGCAGGGCCACAAAATTGATGCCGAAATGTTTGAAGTCAAACGGGTTCTCTGGGTAGGCTCCGCTGAAACTGGTATTTTCCACACAGGCCAGGATCAATCGCTTGGGTAGTTCCCCCAGGAACAGGTTTTCTTTGTTGGCGCTCATATTTCCAGCGGGCACAGAGAACACTTTGGTTTGCACACGTCGGATAGGGTACTGGGCTGGTTTTGTTTCCAAGGCTTTGAGGTGTCCCAATTGAACGGCTGGATTCGGTTTCACTTTTCGGACATACAGGACTGCGTCTTGGATGACGATTTTATAGTCGGCTACATTCCCCTCTACGTCAGTGGCCAACAAGGTGAAGTTCGGAGGCGCCCGTATCAGTCGGATTTTGATGTGGATCTTGTTCAAGAGGTACCGGTCTTGTATGAAAAGGTCGGCGTGCAGTCGACCCATGAGATCCACTAAGGCGCCGCTCGCGGAGAAAGCCTTCCGTTTGTTATATCCCGCATTGTCCTCTGTGCCCATGTGCTCGGCTGTGTCCTGGTAGAATAAAGCGGCTGTCAGCTGAGATTTTTTAGCCTCTCGTCCATACGACAACAGCGTCTCGATAGGGGTACGTGTTGGTCGAGTCACTGATGAGTTTGTCGCTGAGAAAAATATCCACCTGTTGAAACATAGTCAGAGTGCAGCCAGAGATTCGTCGGGCCCACCGTGGCATTGTCGACGATTCTGGAGCCATCCCCATTGACGATCTTGGCTTCCACATACAAGTAAGTATGGGCTAAATCCACATAGGCCGTATCCGCATTACTGATGGTGAACTCGATTGGCCCTGTTTCGTTGATGCTGGGGAGCGGGAGATGCTCCACCCATAATCCTTGTTCGGTACTGGTCTGTGTGGGCGGGACGATCCACAAATCCAACTCACTGTTGGTGGGGGGGGGGGGCAGGACTCTGCGTGGATGAAGGACATGTTTAAGAAAAGATATCCTGGATCTTCGATGCGCGTCGTCGCTGGGTCGGTCGTCGACTGGTGCGTGGTCTCGGTGGTGCAGGTCTTTTATTCCCTACGGTGCGTTGTGCTTTGGCGATCAACACACCTTCTGCTTCTTGGGCCCGTCGTTTCAGTGCTTCTTTGGGTGCCGTATCCCCCAAGACATCACCGGCCACTTGCAGTGTCCACTGCGTACCGCTTGTTTGCCGATTGCTTTTATCCCACGCGTCACCAAGGGTAAGAACGTTTTGACGATACTCCCGAGTATGTTCCCCAGCCCGTGTCCTCGTTGCATGCGTCCACCGCTAAAGACCGGAAGGCCACCCTCGGCCTGTTGGTCATGATAGTCCATATAGCTGTGTGCATCGCACTCGTAAGGTACTTTCCTTATACAAAGTGGGGAGAACGTGCTTGTCGGAAATGAAGTGTCAGCACCACTTTCCCTCGTTGGTTTTTCGGTGTGGGGGAAAGCCAGAGTACCCGGAGGGAAACCCACGAGCGCGGCCTGGGACCAGAAACCCAATCTCACATACGACCGAATCGACACCACGCGGAGTCGAACCCGGGCCGCATTGGTGAGAGTCTGAGATGTTAACCACTGGACTAACCGTGCTCCCGGCTAGCAGAGCCAATTGAGCAAAGAATTGGCCGCGTCGGATGTACACATCGTGACACAAGTGGATGAGGTCGCCGTACAGTTCACCAGACACCACCCGTTTCAATTTATCCAGCCCTCCCGGGACAGACGAATGTTAGCCGGGCACGGTTGTGTAGGGTCCGCATCACAGATGTCTCCCACCTCCTCCATTATATCGACCTTATCCGCATAGACGTGCAGGAAGACCTCGTGGGTCAAGCTGAGAAACACCCGTATTATATGCTCCGTCATGGTCAGTACGTGAATGATACCAGATTCGACTGTCTCTCGTATTTATAGGGAGAAAAAGTTTATGACGTGAGATCAAAGGATCGGGTGGTCATGTCACAAGTCTAGCCGGATAATCAATGGCATCGTCGTATGCCTTCGCTTCATCGCTAGGTTTGGTAATTTGTTCATTGGGTTCTGCCGCCGCTTCACTCAGGGCATGAGCCCAGCCCAACTGAACAGCTGACCGCTCGTCCGGTGTAAACAGCTGGCCCACAATGGGCACCACTTTCTCTAAGGCCGTCCACAGATCGGGGTCTAGGGTGAAGCCTCGCGTAGGGTCCTGGTAACGGAACAGGCGTGGGAAGAAGGGTCCACGGTGTACGTAGATGGCATTGTCTATGTGGATGAGGTTTCCGTCGAGCTCACCGATCAACACCCGTTTAAATTTGGTCCAGCCGTCACGGTGTAGCGTAACCGTATTCGATACGGTCTCAGCGCGCGACCAGCAAACATCTCCACGGTCTTCAACGATGGTGACTTTATCCTCATAGACTTGTAACCCCACCCGGGGTGTAAGGGGAAGGATGGCTCGTAGGACTGTTGACATGGTTGATCCAATGACGAAAGGTGAATGACACACACTCTGACTGACCCTCGTATATATCGGTTGCACATAAGCGCATCTGTGGAGGCTCTGAATAGCCGTTACTTTTCTGTCGCTGTCATTGCCACATCGTCAGGGTCAATAGGGCAAAGACCATTGCTAGGCCAACGAGCCGTCGCTGGTTCCGGCGTGAGCGCTCGTGATCCATAGCCCGGGCATCAAGGATGGCTGTCATAGTCCAGCAGTGGTGAGTGATAGCACTCCTCTCCATCGAGTCAACTCTGTCGAGGACCGCTTCTATGAACTCTTTCAGGATCTGGCGTCGCTCCTCGTTGTCGTCGCCATCTGCAAACATGGACCGAACCACTGCTCGGTAACCAGTGAGTGAATTAACCACAGTCGCATGTTGTAAAATGCTAGTCGCATAAGGATGGGTGTCCGGCATGGCTCTGCAACCGTAGGAATGGGGGTGTGGGATCCAGAGGGACGTATTTTATAGACCATGTCACATGCGCGCCTATACGTAGCTCCACGGGTGTAGTCCGTGATACGTACTATTCTGATTGATTAGCCCAAAAAGAGAGCAACAACAACAACAACAACAAAGGTTACAGGTCAATCCTTTTATTATCTCCTTCACCACAGCACATCCACGCTGGAGGGACCGCTACGGGTGTGTTTACATGCGGATGTAACGTCATAGTGACGTCATTCGCGTGCACACTTAGGACCCGGATGTACACACACTCGGCCCCATACTATAATTGCTATGGCGTGAAGTTTACATGCGGATGTGACGTCATTCGCGCGCACATTGAGGATCCGGAATTTTTGCGCGCAGGTGTCAAATTACAAGCGTCTAGTCCGTCATTCATAATCCAGCCGTCGTCCATTAGAGAATATCCGCGGTCAGCTAATGATGCGCAGGGGTCAAAGGTCACTTCCGGTCGCGAGACCGGAACCGGAAGTTGTCACGAAACAGGTGGCGCCCCCTGTCGAAAGTAGGTCAATAAGAACCAATTTAGCCTGTCAATGGTCAAAAGAGTCAATTTAGCTTTACATCATGTCAATGGTTAAAGGTCATATCCGGTCACGTGACAGTAAACATGGAAAAATCCGGATGTAAGATGAGGACCCGGATGTAAAACCACAGTACCCGGATGGAAGACGGAGGAACGACGGGAAAAACCCACTGGGAAACCCGGAGGTTGACAAGGTCCCGGATGTAAAATCCACTGCACACACACACACACAACCACCAAGATGTTCACTTGCACAACTTGGCAGAAGCAGTTTACTCGTCTAGATAATTTACGACGCCACGAGGCCTCCACCCACAACGATGCACGGTATACTTGTATAACCTGCGCACGATCATTCAATTGGGAGGATCATTTACTGCGCCACGAACGCTCATTCTACGAGGGCGCGACGGAACAATGTAACGATTGTGGTCAACTCTTCAAACAACCCAGTCAGTTAAGACAGCACCAACGTTTGATTCATACCCCGTCTCTACGGTTTGGGCGACAACTTCCCACTAAAGAGGCACCCAGGAGGGTCAGACCCAGTGAAGATGAGCCCGGGGAGACGAATGCCACTGGTGATGCGATCACAGAGAGCCCGCCTATACCCACAGTTCAGAAGAGCCTAGATATCCAGCCAGTCCCTAGCATTACTGTTGCCAGTCATACGCCTGACGACATCGAACATTTTCTGGAAGATGCAGTGGATGTTCCTAGCGATCTGTTACAGGACGCCCATCCAGTGAGTGACATCTATCGGCGCCAATGGCCCATGATACGGCACGTTTTCCACCGTCATCGCCCTATTCCAGATATCTACAATTTCCCACTGACCGACCTCGCCCGTCTACGCAGCTACGTGGAAGCCATCTTCAATGACCAAGCTACGGTCTTCAAATTGAATGTCGCTTTCGGGTACATCTTACGTCACAAAGAGACGGACCAGTTACGGTATTATTATGCCAGTAATAACAGCCATGTGTTTGACCAGCCGTTCACCATCATTAACCGGGCGTCGCTAGAGAGGATGCTGGAGAAACTGGACACCGTGGATCCCTTGAGATGGGCACAACGTCAACGCCCCAACACACAATGGGTCGTAGTTAGGGTGACCAATGTCACGTTTTTCGTTACCAAGCTGACCGACCACACCCCTCGGCTGAATGCGTCACCCTTGCACTGATGAATAGCATAACATGCCGTATATACTCTCTATGTCTACATGCTGATCGTTGACTTGAGCTCAGTATAAACTGGTACCTACTGTGACGGTGCGTTAAATAATAAAACATGGTGTTTGATATTTCAATTCGTTTTGCTGTGAACATACTAAACATACCCAGGGAGGCTCCCCCAGCCTGGGTATGATGTAACATTGGGGATAATAAACTGTATAAAAATTGCTGAACTTGTTGTTATTCACGACAACCGCTATTCGCTATACTTGGATGAAATATATACGTCTAAGGTCTAAGGAAAAATTGGAACTCTTCTGTCTTCGGAGGTAGTTTTTTTGGTCATTCTGAAAACCGGAAGTGACGTTACACACTTGCGCAGACTCACCAAACCACGTGCCCTGCGCAGTAACCTACATGGAAAAAACCCGGATGTAGGATGAGTACCCTGATTTTACATGCACCCACCCATGACTTGACATGCAGGCCCCGATAAGCCCGGAGACCGATATAGGCCCCCACTAGACAGGGTTGATAGGAGTTTTCCCCAATTATAAGGGTAAAGTCCGTGTTCCGCTTTTTATATTTTCAGGGGACAAATCCTCAATTTACATACACCCACCCTGCCTTTCTCAGCAGGTTCCGATAAGCCCGGGGGACCGATATTTGCCCTTTTGGATAGGGTTGATAGGAGTTTTCCCCTATTTTAGGGGTAAAGTCCGTGTTCCGCTTTTTATATTTTCGGGAGCAAATCCTCATTTTACATGCACCCATCCATGACTTGATAGGCAGACCCCGATAAGCCCGGGGACCGATATTAGCCCTTTGGGATAGGGTTGATAGGGGTTTTCCTCTATTGTAGGAGTAAAGTCCGTGTTCCGCTTTTTATATTTTCGGGACAAATCCTAAATTTACACACACCCACTCCCCACCCTACCTCTCTCAGCAGGCCCCGATAAGCCAGAGACCGATATTAGTCCTTTGAGATAGGGTTGATAGGAGTTTTCCCCTATTGTAGGGGTAAAGTCCGTGTTCCGCTTTTTATATTTTCGGGACAAATCCCAATTTTACATGCACCCACCCATGACTGAATGGCCCTGGAGGAGCGCTTCACTTTGACAGCTCACTCGACCCAGTCAGTCCACCAGGGGCTCCTCTCGCCCCTGAAGATTGCCGAACATTCTCACGAAAACCCACGTATTTCGGACTACTTTCTGTCCGCGGAGCCAGACCTCATCACCGCCAGACCGCATCACCGCGGAGGTATACATCCCCAAGGTCACGCCCGATTCACGCAGACCGGAAGTGACGTCATACTTGCGTAGAACACACCTGCGCACTCGTCCAAATGTACGCTGATTTGCACTCTCTATACTACTATCCCCTTGTTTTCGAAAATCGAATAAACTTCCCTTTTAACAGATCGAGAAATGGTTAAAACGCATATATCACACTTAACCTTCTCCCGTCTGGCCTTTTTATGCAAAAAAGTCCATTTACCCGCCAAATTTTAACCGATATTTACAGACTGACCAAAATCTCGATAATTTCTCGCGCCACAGTGCCCGAGAACGAGCGAGACTTCCTCGCCAGGCCCGAGTTCGTCGCTCGCCTTCAGTCGCTATGCCCGTAGTGGCTGTAAGGTCAACAGTCTTTCCCTGTTGTTTTAAAAGA
Organism: Hanleya hanleyi; assembly: GCA_036873755.1. Classification (NCBI taxonomy): domain Eukaryota; kingdom Metazoa; phylum Mollusca; class Polyplacophora; order Lepidopleurida; family Hanleyidae; genus Hanleya; species Hanleya hanleyi. The sequence continues at coordinate 8,496 of JAVTVY010033891.1, forward strand.
TTTGCCACTTTTCTTATTAAAAACGTTTTTCCAGTACCTGCCTGTCCCTGGATAATAACATTGTGTCCTGCGAGGCAGGCAATCTCAGTTTGCTTGCTCCCGTCTTTCGCCATTTTTATTCCAAATCAACTGATACCAGCTGATAGTTGGCTCGCGACGAACTCTGGCCAGGAAGTCTCGCTCGTTCTCGAGCACTGTGGCGAGAGGAATTATCGAGATTTTGGTCAGTCTAGAAATATCGGTTAAAATTTGACGGATAAATGGACTTTTTTGCATAAAGAGGCCATATCGGGAGAAGGTAAAGCAAGTTATATGCGTTTTAACCATTTCTCGAACTGTTAAAAGGGAAGTTTATTCGCTTTTCGAAGACAAGGGGATATAAAACAAGATGATTGTGAGCGTGGTGAGGTGACGGATCCGACTTGATTGACCTCCCTTCCCCATTTATTCCCTACCTCGACCCCCCTTGTAATCAATCTAATTAACCAATTAATAACGGTAACGAGCTCCTGTGTGCTAAGAGTGACTGAATTACCGTCCCCGGTCATAATTATTGATTTTTGGGCCTTCATATGAAATGAGACATGATTTTTTCGGCCAACATTTGCACCATCAACATAAAAACAAATTTTCTGGTAAGATTTCTATCCACGTCTAAAGTGTACTTAAAAATGTATTTACATAACTAAAATGATAAAACGACAAATCCCATATGAAACCCACGTGGTTGCCTCTATAGTTAAAACAATATATGTATAGTTTATTTGTGCTGGAAACCTCATTTTAATGGCGGTTTTCGAAGGAAAAATATGAACTTGTTGTACGCAAAGTATCTCTGCATAAGTTCCTGCAAGGTGTGCAGGGGGTATTTGGTAGGACGTTTAAGACAAAGACAATAATTAATTACATTACTGACGAAGTAGTGGTTTGATTAAACCGGAAGTAAGATTGTTTGGTCAACAATGGAGACTTTGGCCGGAAAGCTGGAAAGTTCCTGTATAATGATAGGAGGAAAAGAAGCAATTTTATTAATAGTAAACAACATAACAGAAGAATGGAAACTGAGTACAGTAAAGTATATGTTTTATTACATTACAAGCCTTCAAAATAATACCACATAAATACTATCGCTTATTTTTCCTTATACATACTATACCTGTTAAATTTCTTTAACTATTCGAGATTTGCTTTTAATTATTCTTTCAAGACAAATTCATTGATATTTCCGAATCATCAATGTCCGAATCGTATTCCCCGCCTTTCAAGTCTCTGTGTGAGACTTCGTTTGATAGCTTCCTCATAGTTAATATTGTTTACATATTGAAGCTGACCGGCTGTCTTCAAAATTTCTTCATCTCATGTCATCTCATGTGTCATAGTTGGAATAAAGTCCTTATTTGCCATTTCACCGAATTCATCTTCTTCGTAACTTTGTTTCATCGATATCTTCACCATATTCACCATTTATGGAATCTGTAAACGTATCGCTCCAGACATTATATTTGATACATCTGTGAATATTACTAGTAGGGTAATCTATATATCCAGGATGAATGGTTTCTGCTCGTCATTTGGAGAGCATTTTTTTTATGTCGTCCCATTCCACTCATATACGTGATCTGACTCCCGACCTGTTGGACTAGTTTGTAATATTTGTACAGCGTCGGATAACGACTTGTTGGTGTAATACCTTGAAGTTCCTGAGTATTCGGTTTGAGATCGATAAAGAGATGACCATATGGCGGTGAGATGGTGTCTACCTACTGTTTCAAAGTAGTTAAGTCGCTGGGTATAAATAGGACGAACAAATAATGAAATTTTATTTTTGCGAATGGGATTACTAAAGACAACAATACACTGGCAATTAACGCCGATACCTCTTGAATATTTGATTTATCGAAGTTTTGTACTATAAAAATAACAGATACATTTTCATGATGTCATCCTTTGGAAAACAAGCTTAAAATTATCGTGTCCTGTTTGCCTTCGGTAATTAGATAGTCCACTGTTATCAGATTTTTTACATGGAAATCTGTCAACTTCTGGATTCTTTGATATAGACGTTACAAGCATATACCAGGTTCTGTCGGAATCATATCCTGGAATATAGAATACCATTCGTCGAAGGAGTAAATATTTCTTTGCGAATTGGAATCTTTATCCTTCTTCAATACCCCATAATGCATCTATCCACTTAATTTTCCGACTTCAAGTAAGACTAGCAAATTTCACGGTAAATGGATGGTGTAAGATTTTCTCTGCATCTGGTCGGTATATTCTGTTCTACCCTAAATGGTACCTGGCCATGTCCCATATCTTGGTGTATTTTTTGTTCCCCATACATGTGATCGCCATGTATTAATTTGATATTTAGACTGTGTGGACTACATAATGTCTTAGAAATATATGACATACATTAGCCATAGCTGTTGATGTTAACGGTTAGGCTACCTCACAAAAACTGAAGTCAGGTGATCATGCTGGTCCTTTGAATAGTCTTTGTTCATGTACAAGTATACAGTCCATGTACATCGTCCATGTATATGCACATCGCCCATGTACATGCACACCGTCCATGAACCCCGTTTATATACACGTATATACGCCGGCGTAGAACGATGTACATATACTTGAACGGTGTACACGGTTCATATACAAGTACACCGTTCATTTACATGTCCATCGAACGCGTACATCTCGTCCAAGTTACATCGTTCATGTACACCGACCATATGCATGTACACGTGATATTGTACATGGACGGTGTACATGGGCGGTGTACATGTACACGGCCCGAATTCGAGTTGCTGGTTGCAGGACCTATTGGAAGTGTGAAAACTTAATGAATATATACTTTATTACGAGGTCTTGAATGATATAGAACATAGTTCACACTGTTACGGTTTATGTTCGAGGATATGATACTGGCAGTACCCAGTATAGAGTTTGTAAAGGGTATAGCCTTGAATTTTGGAGTTGACGGATACTTCGATTCTCGTGTAAGACATCTAATAATAGTGGACGATCTTATGGACGAAACCATAGAGAACACAGAACACTCACCATGCCAGCGTATCTGGGTTTTTTTTCATGGTACATAATTTGCTTGTCAAGGCAAAGCTTCAAGATGTATGGCTTTGAATTTCCAGTATGTTGTCCTTTCTAATAATCCATCGACAACATCAAGTTTCATTATTAGGTCGTCCCATTTATCTATAGCGACTCAAATACTTTATAAAAATGTATGAAGACTCCATCTATTCGTCACACGGCCATTTATGGATCTCAAGCCGTAGAACATCGAAGGCTGAAGACAAATGTACTCCAACGTATGACGCCAACAAGTCGTCAATCGAGGGAGATTGAAAAGCTGTAAAAATTGAAGCCGAGCTATCTCCAAGGTCCATTCCACTTGAGTTCAAACAGAGTCAGGGTCAGATCACGAATATGAGTGGAATGGGATGGCATAAAAACACCTTTCAAAAGCATTCATCCTAGAGAGATGAAACAGCCTACTAATACTCACAAATACAGATGTATCAAATATAATGTCTGCAGGGATGCGTTTACCGATTCCATAAAGGATGAATATGGTAATATGGTGGTGGTGGTGTAGGGAGGAGAGGGGGGATGACGTTTTACATATGGGAAATGAGAAATTTAACATTAGTAGGGAAAATTACTATAATAAAACCATCAGCTTTGTCCGAATTGACCCATCTATGCCTATTTCTTGCTTTGCCCGACCCACTAGACGACTTCATTCAGGAACTCAGTAGTATTCTTTTCAAATTCATTTATAACGGCGGAGCGGACATAATTACACAGGACTATGAATATGGTGATAAACTCCACAATCTTCTTTCATATCGGGACGGTGCATGGATACGAAAATCGGAAATGGAACGACCTCATAGGCATTGGACCCTGCTAGCGTCCGGGGGCAAGCCCACCCCCCGAAAAATATTTAAATTCTACATTCCATTTCCCGTGATCTGGAGCATTCTCAGAGGTTTCTTCAAGATACTTTATTGAACCACTGTAATACCTGTAAACGCCTCTTGAGAGACTTTGGACATTGTATCTTTAGATGGATAAATGGCCACAGGTCAGGTGCAATGCAGAAGTACCAAAATAAAATACTTTCACTACAAGAAATTGTTCAATTGGCACGAAGTACAATATTGTATGCTCAGAAAAATTCTAAGACACTGAGTCTAATGATTCTCGAGTAACAGGGCCGTAAAGTATTCGTGCAAAATATTTGATTCTGAGGTGAAAACAATTCTTATTGTTCTCTGTAAACATATAAAGATAAACGATAACCAGAACCAGATTTGGTCTACGACTACATATTGGAACAGCGAGTATGCTGTATCAAGATGGTTCTGGTTATCGTTTATCTTTATATGTTTATAGAAAGAAATATATGAGGTGTTTTCGCCTCAAAATTGGCGATTTTGCACGAATGCACTACTTCACGACCCTGTTATTCGAGAATGACGAGACTCAGTGCCTTGAAACTTTTCTGAGTATACAATATAATATTGCACTTCCTGCCAACTGAACAATTACTTGTAAATGTAATATTTTATTTTGGCACTTCTACCGCACCTGTTCTGGGCCGTTTACTCATCTAAACATACGTGATCGTTTGTTGACAGACAAATTATCGTTGAATAAACAACCTACACAAGCATTATACTGGGCCTGGAAAATAGTGATAGTGATGTACTAATCGTATTTACACAATTTCCATGCTTTACTGCGTGGAAACTATATTACAGCAGTAATCAACGTTCAGTCAGCCGAATTGTCGATCTCAAAACCCTTCCGCCCCCTCTTCCTACGCCTATGTAACAAGTCGAGAGGCAAACAAGAAAGTATGTTTTAATCAATACTAAGTCATATTTACGTCACAGGCACATCAAATATGATTTAAACTGTGATGTTACTCCGTCGTCGTCGTCTTCCATCGATACCAAACATTATATGGATTCCAGAATCATGACCAACGCTTTGTTGCATACCCTATACTTGCCGACGGGCGGTGGTTCTCTCCGGGTACTCCGGCTTCCTCTACCAACCAAACTGACTCTCACCATATGAGTGAAACAAACTTGAGTGTGACATTAAGCCAAATTCCCCCCCCCCCCTCCAGAAATGTGTATATCACTTGGAAATTATATTATGCTGATAGGCCTACAGTTTGTTTTCATCTAGACAAAACTGATCTCCGAACATCAGCAATGCATTTCCAATACATTTCCAGGTGATTTGAGCAAAACTAGTGTGGTTATTTATGGTATTGATGACAAACTTCAGAGGAAGGCGAAAATGTCATTTTGAACAATGTTATTTCATTATAAATCATTTATGACGTCATAATCGCTGTAAATATGTTTAAATCTGATATAGTCATTTATTACGTTATATAATTTTTTCAAAAATACAGAATATGTCGTAGTTTGAAGTATCACATCTATACATTTGGTATTTTTCTATATTTACATTACTCTTTTTCATACCTGAATGCCAATGTTTCAAAGTCACATAAGTACCAATTGACCCAACGGCCAGAGCGCGAACAAGTGATTTTCAACTTGGCATATGATAGGCTTTCCAAAAAACCCAAAAACATTGTCGGCATTGACTTACGGTCTACAATATTAGCGTACAAGATCTCTGGCACTACCTTTCGTGACTTGTGTCTAAGTTCACTTAACCCGGGGCTAGGGGCCGTTTGAACATCATCTGTTTTACATCTCCATCGTGCTCAAATGCACAGTCACAGTCTAAGCGTGACCGAGATGACATATACTCAGGAAAACGACTCGGAAATTTATTTGGATAACGAAAACTGGTCAGTCATAATAGATTTGTATAATTTGATATTCGGATCCAGCGTTTGCAAAATGTGCATTACCCCCCCAAATTGCATTACCCCCAAACGTCGTGATATGACTGAAAGATTGTTGAAAGCGACGTTAAATCATACTCACTCACTCACTCACTCACTCACCTTGGTTCATCACCTTTAAATTCCTGTCGATCCAATGTACTTTTTGTATACCTCTGAATGCTATATTTTCCAGTGAGACATATTTGTTACCCTCAGCATCAAATAAATGTTCTGTATAATTCACAGTACACATTCGTTCTCCCGCCAATCAAGGGATCCAATTTAACTGCATCATAACCGATTACTAAATCTCCTTAAATTTTACTATTTCATTGGAAAATAGGATAGCTATGAGGAGATGGTACCTGGTGGCATGGAGGGGGAGATTCTCTTAAAAGCCCCTTCTTGGCAGTGGTATTAAGTCTCCTGGAGGAAATTAATGACACATGTGACAAGTAACTTTTAGTCTTTTTCAAGTAAGTTAATAAATTCAAATACTAGTTTAATCATTTTTCTGTTCCACCAAGATCGACTCCAGAGGACAATATGAAGATCTCCATGGACCGGGCAATAATTGGTGAATATATTTACTTTCCTTGTATTCAGCCATTGGGACTCTGCTACTCTCCGCCAAATGGAAAACTCTTATTGATCAAATGTAGCCAACATGTATGCGCCCAAATCCACTCTCATTTCATCGATTTAATGGCATGTATTGCCATCTCGGCTAAAAGACTCTTGTCCGCTTTTCCGGTAGGCAATTGAGGTATGTCCTTCAAAATCACAAAGTAACCAGGCATGATACCTTTACCGTCAGCTGCTGAAGATGGACTGAATATTGTGGAGGCAAAGTCCTTCAGCATTTCCTTTGTAAGATAGTGATCCATTTTGGGAATAATACAAGCACAGACTTCTTGAAATAGACGACTGTCAGGTACAGCCACCACGACAACTTGATCGACACCAGGGTGCTTAATAAGCTCTTCCTCTATGGCTGCTGGGTAGATTTTTATTGTACCTCTCTTGATCATTTCCTTCTTCCTTCCACAGATGACAAGGAAGCCGTCTGACCTCAAAGTACCCATATCCCCTGTGTGAAACCAACCTTTTGGATCGGAAGATTCACAGAGTGTGCCGTCATGAAGGATATATGGCCGTGTAGCATTAAAGTCTCTCAAACAAATTTCACCTTCCTGTTCAAAAGGAACCAACATGTCATCGTCAGCAACAATCTTGACTTCTACGCCTTTGCTTGGAAACCCTCCCAGAGATTCCTGTTCTCGAGGGGGCGATCGTAAGGCAGAACGAACACACCAGCCATTTCTGTCATTCCGTAGATATAGAAAGGAAGATTGGCGAATTCCCTGAAGTCGTTCATCATACTTTTTGTGATAGTTTGTCCCCCAGTAATGCAGTATCGTAGAGATGGCAGAACTTTCCCCATCGCTCTCGCTTTCTGTAGGTCAAGCAAAAGGTATGGCGGTATAAGGGCTGTAGTAACACCCTCCTCTCTCATGGCGTCGATGACAAAACTGGTTTGTTGAGCTGTCACCGTGGAGCTCGTGTCAACATAGAGGGCAGTGCTACCATATATCAACATGGCCCATGGAAATCCTCCTACATATCCCATGGGTCTATCCGAGAAAGTGACGCCAGTTGCCTCCATACCGGCCCATTTTCCTATGGCGCCGTTGATCAAAGTCATATGGGTGCGTGGTACAAATTTACTTTTGCCGGTTGTTCCTGATGTTGCGAACATGATGCAGACATCGTCTGGGTCAATGTCCTTTGGTACATCGATTAGCTGTTCAGAGAGCTGTGCTTCCAATAAGGCATTGAAATCTATACAGTAACCAGAGTGGTAATTGTCATGAATTAGAATAATATTTAACGTACGGCGATCTTGTGTGAGTCTCTCTTTGTCAAGAGCAACAGCCAGGCCGTCGAACTCTTTCTCTGATTTGAAGTGCCGAACGTCTAAGATGATAGCAACACAATCGACATTTGCCGCATGTTTGATACAGTCAATAGCATCACTCAGCACAAGGTTCACTGCCACTGCCCCGGCTGCCACGACCCCGAATTCGGCAAGGGCCCATGCAACACTGTTGCGAGCAACTACAGCGACGCGGTCTCCTTTGTTGATGCCGAGATGAAGGAGTTGTCGGGCTAATTGAGACATGGATCTAAACAGCTGTCCGTAGGTGATTACCTCTCTCTTCGAACCAACATGGCGGACTATCAGTGCTGATTTGTCTGGTTGGGTAACGGCCCATTGTTCTAGTCGTTCTGGTACCGTCTGGAATATGTATGGCTCTGCAGGTGGAACGTGACAATAACTCAGACCCCCTTCCTCTTTGGTGGTGTTATGGTCCATCGTTCGGGTTATCACAAGAGCCAATTTATCTAGAGGGTGAGAAATAATACACGTCGAACATAACAATGACTTGCGACTTCAAAGAAGACAACTCATGGAAAATTATATTCGAATGAAAAAATAATCCGCCTAGATTTTAACTTTAACGATTATTCAGCATTTAAAAATCACTTTATTGTCATTCATTTATATGACCAGTTTACCAGTCTTGATAAAGTTGACTACGTCAACCGAACCCGCAACCTGTATGGAGGTTCGATGCCATGCACGATAGTGTACAACAACATCAACAACAACGTTCCCACAATCAACTAGATAGGCAAATACTGATAAAATACGTTTAAATATGAATTAAACTTAGTCAATCATTCTGTTTCACGTGAGACAGGCAAAACCTGATCATGATAATTGGGAAATGATGGAACGTGAACATTCTCTTTGTTGGTTTGAGTGTTCAGGTTTGCTCGGGTAACCTAAGTGCAAAAGTTAAACATTGTGGCATACTGGCAGAATATTTTAAAATATAATCAAATATTAAACTTGACTATTACTTCGCTATTAAAATGACATCATATGTGGAATTGGCCGACTAGAGTAAATGAATACACAGATGTCATGACATGCTACAGTTTGGCCAAAACTCGACTCGTCTTGTAGGTTATACACCGTATTATTGTCAGATAAAATTATTATCAAAATGAAATACAACCGGAAAAAACAGGGCGTCTGCTGATTGGCTGTTATTCGTCCTGGTTGGTATCATATGTATATATTTAAATTCCTGCTCGAATATTTGATAAAAAATATACAAGAAGCTAGAACAATGACTACAGAAAGCAATATTGTGACAGTTTTCTGTCGGGTACCCCATGGGCTGATTTGACAGTTTGTGTTTCTGCGCTTCGTGCGTCCGGGTTAATATAATGGTTCGGTTTTGAGTCCTGCAATCTAAATAGGCCATTCCAGCGTGTCATATCTGGAGATTTATAGGAAATTCGTGTTAAGGATTTCGACCTCCTCTGGCACGTCTGTGTGCTGGAAAAAACTTAAATTGCAGAATTGTGCACTGGATTAGGCATTCATCAATCGATCGCAAGACAAAGGTCAGAGGAGGTATATTATCCACGCCAGACAGTCTCCACAAGGTAGTGTCAGAAGTTCTGCTTTGTTTAACGTACTCAGTAACGGTCTGACCGAAGAAATATATTAATCGCACCCACAAGAGCTTGTTATTGGTCAGTTGTTAATTATGATATCAATAATCATATATACTCTCCTTAATAATAACAACGTTATTATGGAGCAGGAGGAGAGTATTATATGAATATTAATATCATAATTAATAACTGACCAACAACGAGCCCCTGTGATCACCTTCCTCTGAGCTTGAACAATTGGTTTTTGCTGACGGCGGAGATATTTGGAACAACCTGTAACCATCTGGGTCATCTATACACGGTAAGACTGACCCTGGGAGCGTGCGTATCCATTTTCAGCCGACTTTCGGCTACTATAAGAGGAAATTCCTCGAAATGAACACCACGTAATGTCGTCAGCCAATCAACTCTACCGACGTAACTCCAACGTAACCTGCCATTTTCAAGTCATGTGCTGTCCTACTTGTTACAAATTAAAGATCTTCAACACGTCTTGGATGATACGGAAGTTATTTATATCTGTATCTTTTGTAAGCCCAGACAAAATATGTTTCAAAAGTGGTATGAAAAGTCTGTAATTTATCAGATTTCTAGAGTATGTTCCCCGCCTGATGAAGACCGAACAGTATACGGTAAAGTATCGGATATCTCTTCGCAATAATGGAGACACGCGATTCGCAAGCCATTTTATGGATGGCGAAGTGTAAGGAAATGATATTAGGAAGAGTGGTCGTTGTATAAAAACACTAATACAACGAACATTAGACACTATAATATTACGTAATGGCTGAATGAACGTGAATTCAGGTTTTCGGTCACAAAGACAACTGGCGCTATATTTTCAAACACCCAGTCACCTAAAATAGAGGACCCTATATGGTAAAATAAATGCGAATTAAAAATAGCGCAAAAAGTTCTCGGAGGGGTATATTGGCCCCAAGCAGACATAACAAATCACACAGAGCAACTGGTACTGGTAGATGTAATGAATATCCTTAATTCTGAGATGTGTTTCTGAGTCTTGCAAAAATTGAAAATTCAGGGTCAAATTTAAATTTTTCATTTTGAGAATCCAAAATACGAAAATTTTAAATTGACGGCCAAATTCAATTGAACTTTGCAAGGTTACACGGACCTCTCTGAAACTAAAACTAAGCAAGTAAAGCTATATCGATCACTTGGTCGCTCGAAAATGGAATATGGCTGCTTGATAATCAGCATGTAAAACACAATTGCAGCGAACTGGTATAATTCTTGGTCATTAAAGTATTAACCAGTGCATTTAGAGGAAAAGCGCATATTAGTGGAAATCAATACCCTGAGCCTTAGGCGAGAGAAATAATATACTAATTCCATTAAGTTTGTAGGAAAGATTTATATCCAATTATTATGGGATGACACGTACTTAGTAAAGCACAAGTACTTGTCCTGGATGAGTCAATCCCGTGCGAGACTCGAAACTGAGCACTCAAAGTTTGGCAATGGCCGGCATTAAGTTCAGGTGGTCCAGATGTTCAGAACGCTTGCCTTTACTGATACTAATTGTTGATATAAGAACTTACCTTGTTTTGACAAGACGTTTTTGGTCAGTCTTTGAGCCGTTCACAATGGTGAAGTTCACATGGAACGGTTTATACATCTGCATAGCTAAGCCTTAATACTCTAGTTATAATGCCTCATTAATATTCGTGATAAATAATTACACAAAATCATGTATGCACATACCTGCTCTTCGACAGTAGAGACAAAGTGTTTGTGACTTGAAATATTCCCTGATATAACACTTGAACACACCTCACACAATGCTCATAGTTTTCTTGCCCGTAAAGATATACCAGAAAATAATGAGATTTGGTTATCCATATAATATATTTGAATGTATTCCATACACGACATCCTTCCATTTTATGTAACATATTTTCTATAGCTGACATCAGCGACACGCACTGAATGGAGGAGAGTGATGTTTCACCAGAGGGAAATTCAAGCAATCATTGATTTTAATCAATGACATATACAAAGGAACTTCTTGTTCCCTTCGTGTTGGCCCGACAGTCCGGGGCAGTCTACATAATATATATGGCGAAAACTCCCTGCAATCCGATTCATTCCAGATTCAAGTCGATATCAGAAGCCTATGAACATGTAACCAACAAACAAAATCGTAGAATCGTACATTATTCCTCAGATGTTTGCAAGAACAAAACAGAGGATGAGCGCTCACATTTGTAAGACAAACTAGTTCATGGTGTACATGTAACAACATGATGTTACAGCCATTTCTAGATGCTTTCCGTGGTGCAATAATTCTGCATCAGCTACGACATGATGTTACAGCCATTGCTAGACGCTTTCCATGGTGCGATAACGCAGAATCAGTTACGACATGATGTTACAGCCATTGCTAGACGCTTTTCGTGGTGCGATAACGAAGCATCAGTTACCATATGATCTTATAGACATTACTAGATGCTTTCCGTGGTGCGATAATTCTGCATCAATTACTACATGATGTTACAGCCATTGCTAGACGCTTTCCGTGATGCGATAATGCAGCATCAGTTACGACATGATGTTACAGCCATTGATAGACGCTTTCCGTGGTGCGATAACGCAGCATCAGTTACGATATGATGTTAGTAGTATATAAAACTGATTTAAACGTAAGTTTTGCCGGGGGAGATAACTCTTGCATTCGCCAGGTGGCGTGGAGGTGATGTGGAGGTCACTATAGTTCCGGCAGAATGACCAAAAAGCTACCTCCGAACACAGAAGAGTTCCAATTTTTGCAGGATATGTAGTCCTATGTAGGAGCCGGGGAAAAATTCTCCAGACTTCAAATACGCTGAATGGTCCCATCGGGTCGTGTGAAGCTCCCCTTCAGTCATGTCATGGGTGTTTTCACAAAAATAAATAAATAAATAAATAAATAAATAAATAAAAAGCGGAACACGGGCTCCTACAATTAGATGTATTATACAATATACGGGGAAATGCTTGTATGGGGGGTGGTCATTTTTTTGTGGGATGTTACTATGGGTTGTTTGATCTCGTTTTTCTCGTCTCGCCAATTAAAACACGATGGGAGGGGTCTCGGAGGTAAGCGGTGAAATTTTTCGAAAACTACCGGGTAGGTCTGTATAGAGACCCATCTCCATACTGGCTATTGGGGTATAGGTCCAACCTGGGAAATTTTTTGTGGGCTTTATTATGGGTTGTTTGGTCTTGTTTTTCTCGTCTCGCCAAGAAAAACACGATGGGAGGGGTCCCGGAGCTAAACGGTGAAATTTTTCGAAAAGTACCGGGTAGGTCTGTATATAGGCCCATATAACCCCATACTGGCTATGGGGGATAGGTCCATACTGGATTGACATTTTGGGGTCTAGGTGAGCCCCTAATGATCCTATGTTGTCGTATGAGGTCATATTTTGAGGCTCTCGTGGAGGAGCATCCGACTGGACTAATGTATCGTCCAATATTCTGCGCATGCGCAGTCTGGCCATAGTATAGAAAGCAGGCATTTGGGGGGGGGTATGTGGGGGTGTGTTTGGGTAGAGATGGACCACTATGGGTCCAAATGGGTCGTGGGAGGTGTCAAAGTGAAGCTTTTGTAGGGTAGAGTCAGAATGGTGTCTTTTTTAGTGCAAGTCGCGTCAATCTGCGCATGCTCAGTTGGGTGTAGCAAGTAAAGTGGTCATTTTGGGGGTGCGTGGCGGTGTGTTTGGGGTAGAGAGGGACCATCCTTGGTCCGAATGCGTCGTGTGGGGTGTCATTGTGCAGCTCTCGGGGTGTAGACCCCGATTTGAGGGATGGCCGCGTCATCTGTGACGTCATCGGTGACGTCATCAGGACGAGTAGTAGCGAAAGTGGACATTTTGGGGAAGTGAAGGAAGGTATTTGGGGTAGAGAGGGACCATCCTTGGTCCGAATGCGTCCTGTGGGTGCCATCTTGTAGTTCTCTTGGTGCAGACCACGATTTGAGGCATGTTCACGTCATCTGTGACGTCATTGGTGACCTCATCAGTACGAGTAGTAGCGAAAGTGGGCATTTTGTTGAAGTGAAGGAAGGTATTTGGTGTAGAGATGGACCACTATTGGTCCGAATGGACCGTTTGGGGTACCAGTGTGAAGCTCTCGTGGGTCAGACTGGTTTGTTTTCATTGGAAGTCGCGTCAATCTGCGCATGCGCAGTTGGCAAGTGGGTTTTTCCCATCGTACCTCTGTCTTCCATCCGGGTACTGTGGTTTTCCATCCGGGTCCTCATCTTACATCGGGGTTTTTCCATGTTTACTGACCGGAACCGGAAGTTGTCAGAAGACAGGTGGCTTCCATGCACAGAATACATGTACTCTGCGCATGTCCATGTATTCTATGCATATCCATGCACATGTACTATTTGCCTGTACATGTAATCTGTTCATGTACATGTACTCTGTCAATACAAATCTTCCTTGTCCATGTAAATGTACTCTGTTCATGTCATTCTACATGTACTCTGTTCACGTCCATGTGAACATACTCTGTTCAAATCCATGTGCATACCCTCTGTTCATGTCGCTATATAGCTGAAATATTGTGGAATGCGACGTTAAACCTTAATTCTCTCTCTCTCTTTTTCTCTCAATGAACATGCACTCTGTACAATGTCGCATGATGTACACCGGTGAGAGAACAACAACAACTAGGATGACAGGTCAATCATTTTATTATCCCATCCAGCACATCATACCCAAGCTGGGGGAGCCGCGTTGGGTGTGTTTACAATACAGGTAGCCTCTTGTCCAATCAGAGGCCGCCATTTGCAACAACAACAAGGATGACAGATGAGACAACAACAACAATAACAACAACAACAAGTTTTCATATAGTTTATTCTCCCCAATGTTACATCATACCCACGCTGGGGGAGCCGCGTTGGGTATGTTTACAATTCGAGAAGACTCTTGTCCAATCAGAGACCGTCCTTTGGTGCTGCGTCTGTCATTTTCGTTCTTGCACGTTAGATGTATTCTCGGCTGCTCTTGTCCAATCAGAAGCCGTCCTTAAGAAAATCCCATCTTCGGCCATGTTCGCTCTCATCCGTTTGTTCTAATCGTCGTCGGGCAGTCCAGGATATTGTTCGGGCAGCATGTCCGGAATGTGTTGTTTGCGCATCCTGATCGCATTTTCCAGGGTTTCGGTGGGCGGTAGCCTCATATTCTCTTCCAAGTGACGCTTGGTCTTCATGGTGGACCTGTGCGTGGGATCGCCTTTCATTTCAAGCGGTAGTAAGGTATACTCTTCATAGATCGCCATGGCTGTTTTCCTGATGCAGGGGCGCATTTGGGTGTTTGCCTGTTGTAAGTTATCCTGTCCGGCGTCCTCGATCACTGCAGCGTGAGTATTGATAGCTGCGCTCACAATACAATGGTGTCGCATCATAGTGCGCTCACACTCAGAGCAAGTAAAAGCCATGTTGACGGTTGAAAGTTCAATTTCCATATGGACTGGATCCTTATCCAACAATTTCATATGTGTCACGAGGTCGACATACTGCTGACGTAAAGCCCGTCGTAGTCTGGGTGCTAATCTGTTATGGGCTAAAACTGCGGCTTCCTCTTTCGAATACCCTTTGCGTTGAAACTTGTTTTCTGTGGCCCTCAACGTCTTGTCCATCTCGGCGTTCATACTTTCTTTGAACAAATCCTTCCACAGCTTCGAGTTCACATTATGTTCATTCCCTTGTACAGGTTTGAGTTGGTCCTTCACGGTTGGGTGATATTCCGGGACTGATGGTATGAAGGGGCCCCGTTGTATGGGGATGGGTTGCTGCTGCTGCTCTGCCAGATGTGGACTCGGTGGATGGTGTCGGGGTATATGACGTTGCGGTGATCCCTCGCCGGGTAACAGGTGGGTCGTCATCTACGAACAGGTAGCCATACGAATGACTTGTTGCCCCTTGAAACGCCTGCATGAAATGGTCGATGTTCTGAGGATAAATTCGACTACCAAACACACGGATTTGTGCTCTGTTAATGGAATTGGAGAACAACACAAAGTATTGGCAGTTCAAGGCAATATCTGTGGACGCCTTCCCTTGAGGAAAGAGATTCTGGGTCAAATAGATGACGGACAGATTCCGATGATGGAATCCTTTAGTAAACAAGTCGGCGACGTGTGAATTGTCCTTGGCCGCACTCATCAGATCATCTAGCACTACCACGTTGGTCTGCTCGGGGTCAAAGTAATACGGTTCGTATATGTCGTGAGGAATCCCTGCAACGAAGCTCACATTCTGTAACCTGGTAGTTTCGTAGGCGGACTGCCATTGGCTATAACACCAAACAACACGTGTCGGAGCTGGGGTTGCCACACCTTCCTCTAAGAACTTCATCACCCAGGACGTCTTCCCACATGCCGCAGGGCTGCTCACCGTCATCGTATAGGGATGCTCTACTGCTCTTGTTGGACCTATAGCGGGACTTGGCGGTGTCTCTTGGTTGTGTTTGCGTTGAATGTGCCTGACCGTACTATCGCGACGAGAGAATGTTCTCTGACAGAACTTACACGTACACAACATGTTCATCAGTCGACCAATACATATGGACAGATGAGGGACATGTTCATTCCTATATTTACAGACACCACCACCACCACCACCACCACCACCTCCGGAAGTTGACGCCCGTCAACGCCACCACCACCACCACCAACGGGCACACATACCTGGTGCACCCACACCCTGGTGTACCCTATGCCCTACGGGCTATAGGGTACAGGGTGCACCAGGTATGTGTGCCCGTTGGTGGTGGTGGTGGTGGTGGTGGTGTGTGGTGGTGGTGGTGGTGGTGGTGGTGGCGTTGACGGGCGCTATAGGTCCAACAAGAGCAGTAGAGCATCCCTATACGATGACGGTGAGCGGCCCTACGGCATGTGGTAAGACGTCCTGGGTGATGAAGTTCTTAGAGGAAGGTGTGGCAACCCCAGCTCCGACACGTGTTGTTTGGTGTTATAGCCAATGGCAGCCCGCCTACGAAACTACCAGGTTACAGAATGTGAGCTTTGCCGCAGGGATTCCTCGCGACATAAACGAACCGTATTACCTTGACCCCGAGTGGACCAACGTGGTAGTACTAGATGGTCTGATGAGTGCGGCCAAGGGCAATTCACACGTCGCCGACTTGTTTACTAGAGGATCCCATCATCGGAATCTGTCCGTCATCTATTTGACCCAGAATCTCTTTCCTCAAGGGAAGGCGTCCACCGATATTGCCTTGAACTGCCAATACTTTGTGTTGTTCTCCAATCCCATTGACAGAGCACAAATCCGTGTGTTTGGTAGTCGAATTTATCCTCAGAACATTGACCATTTCATGCAGGCGTTTCAAGGGGCAACAACTCATTCGTATGGCTACCTGTTCGTAGATTTAAAAGCCCATACCCCCGAAGATCGCCGGCTGACGACCCACCTGCTACCCGGCGAGGAATCACCGCAACGTCATATACCCCGACACCATCCACCGAGTCCACATCTGGCAGAGCAGCAGCAGCAGCAGCAACCCACCCCATACAGCGGGGCCCCTTCATACCATCAGTCCCGGAATATCACCCAACCGTGAAGGACCAACTCAGACCGGTACAAGGGAATGAACATAATGTGAACTCAAGGCTATAGAAGGATTTGTTCAAAGAAAGTATGAACGCCGAGATGGGCAAGACGTTGAGGGCCACAGAAAACAAGTTTCAACGCAAAGGGTATTCGAAAGAGGAAGCCGCAATTTTAGCCCATAACAGATTGGCAGCCAGGCTACGACGGGCTTTACGTCAGCAGGATGTCGACCTCGTGACACATATGAAATTGTTGGATAAGGACCCAGTCCATATGGAAATTGAAAGAACAGCGTCGATGTTGAAAACCTCGGGCATGAACTGGAAAGCGGCGTATGTCAGAGCAATAGCACAAAAGAAACATTTGTTCGAACGCATCATTAAACGACGTTAAAGCGTTAACAAAGTCAGTTGATGCGGATGCTGATACAGAGACTGCTGAGAATGTATCGATTGATACCGAAACAGAGATTGCTGAGAGTCTATCTAGTGATACGGAGAGCTTGACCTCAGATAGTCAGCCTACGTCCGTGGAAAGTGAGGGAGAACCTACCTTCTGGGATCGTATTGTGAGCGCAGCTATCAATACTCACGCTGCAGCGATCGAGAACGCCGGACAGGATAACTTACAACAGGCATACACCCAAATGCGCCCCTGCATCAGGAAAACAGCCATGGCGATCTATGAACAGTATACCTTACTACCGCTTGAAATGAAAGGCGACCCCACGCACAGGTCCATCATGAAGACCAAGCATCACTTGGAAGAGAATATTGAGGTACCACCCACCGAGGCCCTGGAAAATGCGATTAGGATGCGCAAACAACTCTTTCAGGACATGCTGCCCGAACAATATCCTGCACTGCCCGACGACGATTAGAACAAACGGATGAGAGCGAACATGGCCGAAGATGGGACTTTCTTAAGGACGGCTTCTGATTGGACAAGAGCAGCCGAGAATACATCTAACGGGCAAGAACGAAAATGACAGATACAGCACCAAAGGACGGTCTCTGATTGGACAAGAGTCTTCTCGAATTGTAAACATACCCAACGCGGTCCACCAGCGTGGTTATGATGTAACATTGGGGAGAATAAACTATATGAAAACTTGTTGTTGTTGTTGTTGTTGTTCTCTCATCTGTCATCCTTGTTATTGTTGCAAATGGCGGCCTCTGATTGGACAAGAGGCTACTTGTATTGTAAACACACCCAACGCGGCTCCCCCAGCTTGGGTATGATGTACTGGAGGGGATAATAAAATGATTGACCTGCCATTCTAGTTGTTGTTGTTCTCTCACCGATCTACATCATGCGACATTGTACAGAGTGCATGTTCATTGAGAGAGAAAGCGAAGAGAGAGAGAATTAAGGTTTAACGTCGCATTCCACAATATTTCAGCTATATAGCGGACAGAGGGTATGTACATGGACGTGAACAGAGTACATGTAGAATGACATGCACAGAGTACATTTACATGGACAAGGAAGATGTGTATTGACAGAGTACATGTACATGGACAGATTAATATCAAATAGTACATGTACAGGCACATAGTACATGTGCATGGATATGCACAAAATACATGGACATGCGCAGAATACATTTCTCCTGTGCATGGAAGCTACCTGTCTTGTGACAACTTCCGGTTCCGGTCACGTGACAGTAAACATGGAAAAAACCCGATGGAAGACGGAGGTACGACGGGAAAAACCCACTGGCCAACTGCGAATGCGCAGATTGACGCGACTTCCAATGAAAACAAGTCAGAGAGCTTCACACTGATGCCCCACACGGTCCATTCGGACCAATAGTGGTCCATCTCTACACGAAATACCTTCCTTCACTTCCACAAAATGCCCACTTTCGCTACTACTCGTACTGATGACGTCACAAATGACGCCACAGATGACGTGAACATGCCTCAAATCGTTGTCTGCACCACGAGAACTACAAGATGACACCCACAGGACGCATTCGGACCAAGGATGGTCCCTCTCTACCCCAAATACCTTCCTTCACTTCCCCAAAATGCCCACGTTCGCTACTACCCGTACTGATGACGTCACCGATGACGTCACATATGACTCGGACATCCCGCAAATCGGGGTCTACCTCCCGAGGGCTACAAAATGACACCCCACACGACGCATTCGGACCAAGGATGGTCCATCTCTACCCCAAATACCTTCCTTCACTGCCCCAAAATGCCCACTTTCGCTACTACTCGTCCTGATGACGTCACCGATGATGTCACAGATCACGCGACCAGCCCTCAAATCGGGGTCTACACCCCGAGAGCTACAAAATGACACCCAACACGACGCATTCGGACCAGGGATGGTCCCTCTCTACCCCAAAGACACCGCCACGCACCCCCAAAATGACCACTTTACTTACTACATCCAACTGCGCAAGGGCAGATTGACGCGACTTGCACTAAAAACACACCATTCTGACTCTACCCTACAAAAGCTTCACTTTGACACCTCCCACGACCCATTTGGACCCATAGTGGTCCATCTCTACCCCAAACACACCCCCACATATCCCTCCGAAAATGCCTGCTTTCTATACTACGGCCAGACTGCGCATGCGCAGAATATTGAAAACGGACGATACATTAATTTAGTGGATGCTCCTCCACGAGAGCTTCAAAATAAGACCTCATACGACACCATAGGGTCATTAGGGGCTTACCTAGACCTCAAAATGTCCACCCAGTATGGACCTATCCCCCCATAGCCAGTATGGGGCTATATGGGCCTATATACAGACCTACCCGGTACTTTTCAAAGAATTTCACCGCTTAGCTCCGGGACCCCTTCCATCGTGTTTTTCTTGGCGAGACGAGAAAAACAAGACCAAACAACCCATAGTAAAGCCCACAATATTTTTTCCCGGTTGGACCTATACCCCCATAGCCAGTATGGGGCTATATGGGCCTATATACAGACCTACCCGGTACTTTTGGAAAATTTCACCTCTTAGCTCCGGGACCCCTCCCATCGTGTTTTTCTTGGCGAAACGAGAAAAACAAGACCAAACAACCCATAGTAAAGCCCACAAAAATTTTCCCAGGTTGGACCTATACCCCCATAGCCAATATGGAGATGGGCCTCTATACAGACCTACCCGGTAATTTTCGAAAAATTTCACCGCTTACCTCCGAGACCCCTCCCATCGTGTTTTTCGTGGCGAGACGAGAAAAACGAGACCAAACAACCCATAGCAAAACCCAGAAAAATTTCCAGGTTGGACCTATACGCTCATAGCCAGTATGGGGCTATATACAGACTTACCCGGTACTTTTCGAAAAATTTCACAGCTTACCTCTGAGACCCCTCCCATCGTGTTTTTCTTGGAGATTTAGGACTATTTTCTTTCCACGGAAGCAGACCGCATCACCACCAGACCGCATCACCGCGGAGGACTACAAACCCTGCACAAATTGGAACTCTTCTGTGTTCGGAGGTAGCTTTTTGGTCATTCTGCCGGAACTATAGTGACCTCCACATCACCTTCACGCCACCTGGCGGATGCAAGAGTTATCTCTCCCGGCAAAACTTACGTTCAAATCAGTTTTATATACTACTGATGTTATAGACATTGCTTGATGCTTTCCGTGGTGCGATACTTCTGCATCAGTTACGACGTGATGTTACAGCCATTGCTAGACGCTTTCCGTGGTGAGATAACGCAGCATCAGTTACGACATGATGTTACAGCCATTGCTAGACGCTTTCCGTGATGCGATAACGCAGCATCAGCTACGACATGATATTGCAGCCAATGCTAGACGCTTTCTGTGGTGCGATATAACGCAGCATCAGTTACGACATGATGTTACAGTCATTGCTAGACGCTTTCCGTGGTGCGATAACGCAGCATCAGTTACGACATGATATTGCAACCAAATGCATTTTTGGGAAAATGACGTCATCAGTGAATTGAATTGAATTGTAATTTTATTGACCATACAGAGAAGATATGTATATAAACCAAAGTAGAATGCGTCCATATTGCCCGTATGTGGGCGGGAATAAAACACTTGCGGGTTTGTTTTATCCCTAAGAAGGTATATTTTGTCAAATATTAAACAGCGAGATATATATAATTATAATTATATATATAAACAGATGGTGAATAGATATAGTGAAGTAAATATAGTCTGACATTATGCAGTTGTACCATTAAATATGAATTGTCCTGTAAAGATCCATGTCAGCAATACGTTAAAGAATCAGATATAAAAAAAATAATGTGTACATTTCAAATAAACTGATATTGAGTCACCGAGTGTGATGTTCACTCCCTCTTGCGCTCATAATGTTTTTCATTAGTTTCCTTTTAAATAGGTATTTTGAATAGAGAGAATGTTCCAGATACGTGGGCCTTTCAATTTCAAACTCTAGAAAGAGAGTTAAGATGGACAAGATATTCTGAACAGATTGAAATGTGAGTGCCTGGTTGGATAGTTGTGTACAGTGGATTGTTTTGTAAAGTAATTATGATACGCGCAAGGAAGAAAAAAATTATGGTGGATAAATTTATGGACAAATATTAAGTTGAGATAATCGTTCATAGAGACAGTACAGCTAGAGAGGTTGAATGGTTCGCACGAAACCCATACTGACTGGGACAAATTATGCTGTTTTCTTCCAGAAACGAATTTTTCCTTGTGGCGACAACTTTCTCTAGTATTTAAACAGGGTAGAACAGATATGGGCCTATAATTTGCTATAGAGGTAGTGTCGCCAGATTTAACAAGTGAGAAATGACTACATTGTAGTCAAAACCTGCGGCAGTGGCAATAATACAGTGAAAGGCATATCAGCGGAGATAGTGGTAAATGTAGAACAAGCGCCATCTGCCAGTGTTTTCATGCCAAGGGAAGTAATTTTCAACTTCTAACCCACAATTGTAGGAATTGCGTAATAGGTCTGATACAATATATGTATATTCACTTTCCCCGTTCAAAATCCAACGGTTTTGACTAGTCCGTGCCGTCTATTTTGAATTGACAGACGAAGTCACAATGATCGCTTTGGCAATGTCTTGGTACAAGTATCATGTATGCCAAGTTTCAAAACATTCGGTTCAGCTGTTGCTTTTTGCAAATAAAAAAAAGCTTTCAAATATTTGGAAATCCAAATAAATTTCAAGGATTTAATCGTAGCGCGAAAATCGACGCGCTTCAGTCACCCTTCTCGCTTACTTTGCCGAGCAAACTGGAAAATTTATATTTCCTTAAGTTAATTTTCAATGAATTTAGTATCAGGTCCATCTCTTTGATCTGTGAAACTATGGAAGGGGGTTGAAGGCTTTACCCAACTGTCCAAGGGGCATAGTTACACTTTTCACTATTCAAATTGAGGCCTGTGACAGTATTGATATTTGATTAGAATAATTAATTAAGTTTCTGCATTTACGTGTGTTATCATCTGCAAACTGAATACCTTGACACTCTTTTCCATGCAGCAAGTCAATGGTTTGCTCCTTCTATATAAATGATTAACTATTTAATTCTTAGGAAATATCATCTCATGTTCGACCAAGCCTTTTTGAAGGTTGCTTATTTTATTAATTTCTTTTTTTAAAAATAAAATTCTGCAAATAAGAAACATTTCTAATCAGTATCTATGGATATCTCCCTATACTCAATTCGCGAATATGTTTGTCACTAATTCATTCCGAAGGTGATTTATGTTCGAAATGTCAGGGCTAGTTCACTGAACAAGGTTTGTGTGCAAGAGAATTATGTCGAATTCTCGTTATTATCTTTTGGTACATCAATTATTGCATTCACGAAAACGGCTGCCAAGTTAAAGTCAATATGAAAGGCATCTAAGTATCAAACTCAAAAACTCCTCCGGGAAATAAGGCCCAAGCTTTTGACAACGAGGTCAAACAGATCGCTTTTATAGTCAGCATCTGCTAATATATGACGTAATTCCATTCGTAAAACTGATTGACAAAGTAACGTAAATTGTGAAGTGTAGAACCAGTAAATTCTAGCGGAAATGGGCTCTGACTTGAGAGAATGATGTGAAATGCAATATGTTTCTGCCCATTATCTGCTGATACACATAAGTATTGAATCCACGGGAGTGAATCTAAAGGGATTCTGAGTGCCGAAGAGGACGAGAACA
This sequence comes from Hanleya hanleyi, assembly GCA_036873755.1. Lineage (NCBI taxonomy): Eukaryota > Metazoa > Mollusca > Polyplacophora > Lepidopleurida > Hanleyidae > Hanleya > Hanleya hanleyi. Next base: position 31,673 of record JAVTVY010033891.1, read on the forward strand.
TCAATACCAGCGAAGCGAGTCCCTGGCTTGCGAGAATGAGGATAGAGAGCGTGTTCCGAAAGAGGACCATTCAAAATAGCCATGTGCCAAAGTTCATACTTGTAACTATGATGTATTGTTCGCTCATAGGGTTGTCTAACTCATTAAATACAAAATAGTGATTTCTGTATAAAAAAACCAGTTGCGCATAAAGTCAGTTTTGAGTATTATCAATGAGTCGGTTTCGCTAAGACAGTAAGTTCATCTCCAGTGATTGGAGGGTCATTGTTTCGATTCCCACAGAGGGTTAACTTATTCTTCCTTTCAAAACATATTTCCATATATGCGAATTGCTTGGGGGGATAAAGTTAAACATGATACCAAATTGTCATTTCTATAAGTTAAACATCTTTATTCGACGAAAGTTGGTGAGTTTGTCCCTAACTTCTGAAACGTAATTGTTGCGTTTGTTTTTATGATGCATGATCTATAATTTGATACCAAGTATTATTCAATGTTAATCATAATGACAATGCGTTGCTTATCTACTTCTTCACCAATTTGTGAATTATCTAGATTGGGTAGATAAAATGAGTTATAGATGTAGTTAACTTATTTTTCAACTTACTAAGGCAGTCGCCTATCACTGTATGCAAATTAGCCGAACCACTGACACGGTTGCGGCTCATCTTCCTTGGTATATAGTCAATTCAAGGATCTTAAAAATTATATACGTGCAATTACTGTTCAGTGAAAATGGTAATATCTGAAAACAATGACTGATGTGTCGATCGACAGCTTTTTTTTTAGCGTGTTGACGTAAGAGAATTGATGTCTGAATGGAATTCAACGAAGCAATAATTCATTCCACCAAATATAGTTGCAAATGAATTCAAATGTGCCTGAAGACAGGGTTGTCATGTGATATCGGAGGTTGAAAAGAAAAGTGTGGCAGAGATCACACTCTCTTAGCGCATGCGTATTTCAAAAAGTCACAAGAAGAACAAGAACAACAAGAACAACAACAACGCGAGCCTCTCGTAGACCTGCGTGCCGCAGGTAAAAACAGGGGTCACTCTGGCAATTTTCAGAGGATTACGAACTATACCTGACTGGAAAGATAAGTTAATAATAAAAGATAATGGAACGGCAATACGGTGAGAAACGGTTTTGATTAGTAACATACGGACTCCATCGGTTCGTGGTGATCCATTTTTACCTGCGGCACGCAGGTCTACGGGAGGCTCGCGTTGTTGTTGTTGTTCTTCTTGTTCTTGTGACTTTTTGAAATGCGCATGCGCTAAGAGAGTGTGATCTCTGCCACACTTTTCTTTTCAACCTCCGATCTCACATGACAACACTGTCTTCAAGCGCGTTTGAATTCATTTGCAACTATATTCGGTGGAATGAATTATTGCTTCGTTAATTATTATATATGAGAATAGTGTGAATAACGTCAAAGGACCTACGAAGTAGGGTAGGCATTAGGACTCCGAACCGACACGCACTGAACTCTTGGACCCCCAGTTGAAATCCTGCCAATATTAAGATGGGCACGGCCCAAGTTAGAATCACCAGTGATTTTAATCAAAAATCAGCAGAAATTTTCATCAAAAGTAGGTCCACTCGAAACATGCTGGCAACAGTCCCCTAATGCACGTTCATGCCCAGTGTGAATAACGTCACAGGACATAAGAAGTAGGGTAGGCATTAGGACTCCGACGGACGCTGAACTCTTGGACCCCCAGTTGAAATCCTGCCTATCTTAAGATGGGCACGGCTCAAGTTAGATTCACCAGTGATTGTAATCAAAAATCACCTGAAATTTTCATCAAAAGTAGGTCAGCTCGAAACATGCTGGTAACAGTCCCCTGATGCACTTTAATGCCAAAAATCAAGGTTCTAATATCAACGGTAACCCTCAGATATAACATATCTCTCAGATATAACATAAATATTTATATTCATGTCACTGTTCCATTGTTTCTCTAGTTGTATTCCTCTCAAAATTTTGTACTCTGCCTTTGACTGGTGTTTGTACAATAAAATCTTGAATCTTGAATGCTTATTTTGCCGACGAAAGGATTCAGATGGACTCACTCGATCATTACCGGACAATTTCAAATGGTAGCCCACTTCGAAGAGACAGAAATGACTATGTGGTATTTAATGATTTGGACACCCCTGTACGCGAACAATACCTCGCAGTCGTGCAGTTATATTGTGCACTTTCGGTTGTATGACATTTGGCAAATAGCTATTTTGAATGATTCTCTTTCAGAACACAGCCTCTCTATCCTCATTCTCGCAAGCCAGGGCCTTGATTCGCTGGTATTGATGATCCCGTCTTCTTCCGCACTCAGAATCTCTTTGGAATAGAATTAATCACTTCCGTAAATTCAATACTTATGCGTATCAGCAGACAATGCGCAGAAACATATTACATTTGACATCATTCTCTGCTAGAATTTACTGGTTCTATACAAAATTTACGTTACTTTGTCAATCGGTTTACGTCATATATAGCAGATACTGGCCATAAAAACGATGTTGACCTCGTGGCCAAGCTAGGGCCTTTGTTTTCCTGGAGGGGTTTTCGAGTTTGATTTCGATACTTAGATACCTTTCGAATTGACTTTAACTTGGCAGTCATTTTCGCGAATGCAACAATTTGATGTATCAAAAGATAATAACGAGAATTCGACATCATTCTCTTACACACAGACCTTGTTTAGTGAACTAGCCCCGAAACTTCGCACTTGAATCACCTTCGGAATGACAAACATATTCGCAAATTGAGTATAGGAAGATATCCATAGATACTGACTAGAAATGTTTCTTGTTTGCAGAATTTGATTTTAAAGAAAAGAAATTAATAAAATTAGCAACCTTCGAAAAGGCTTGGCCGAACATGTCAGATGAGATGATATTTCCTAAGAACGAAATAGTTAATCATTTATATAGAAGAAGCAAACCATGTCTTGATATTGACTTGCTGCGTGGAAAAGAGTGGCAAGGAATTTAGTTCGCAGATGATAACGAACGTAAATGCAGAAACCTAATTAATTATTGTATATGTAACAGGCCTCCATTTGAATAGTGACAAAGTGTCATTATGCCTCTTGGACAGTTCGATAAAGCCTTAAATCCCATCCCGTAGTTTCACAGATCGGAGTGATAGACCTGATACTAAATTTATTGAAAAATAACTTTGAAGGAAATATAAATTTTCCATTTTTATCGGCAAATTAAGCGAGAAGAGAGACTGAAGAGCGCAGATTTTCGCGCTATGACTAAATCCTCGAAATTTGTTTGGATTTCCAAATATTTGAAAGCCTTTTTAATTGCAAAAAAGTAACGACTGAACCGAATGTTTTGAAACTTGGCATACACGATATTTGTATAAAAACATTGCCAAAGCGATCATGGTGAGTTCGACTGTCAATTCAGTATAGACGGCACGGCCGAGTCAAACCGAGTCGGATTTTGAATGGGGAAAGTGAATATATATCAGAACTATTACGCAATCCCTACAATTGTCGGTTACAAGTTGAAAATTACTTCCCTTGGCATAAAAACACTGGCAGATGGCGCTTTTTTCTACAATTACCACTACCTCCGCTGATATGTCTTTCACTGTATTATTGCCACTGCCGCAGGTTTTGACTACAATGTAGTCATTTCTCACTTGTTCGGTTGCACGACATGTCGCATTGAGGTAACTATCAAAGTTCGTAGCCGTAACTGGGATTTTAGATGCTAGCTCAGAAGCGACAGTGCAAAAGTTTTCGTTCATATGATTTGCTTTTTCCAAAGAATCAGTGGTCTCATGGCCGATAGCGGTAATATGGATGGGTTTTTTTCGTTGCATCAATTCATTAATCGTTTTCCACGTGTTTTTTATATTATTGTTGTGGTCGTTAAATTTATCTTCATAATATTTCTTCTTTGCGTGTTTTAAGGTGTGGTTTAATGTATTACGATAACGTTTGTACTGTATAGTGTTTTCCAGAGTCTTGTTGGACAAGTGAAGTCTGTAAAGTCTGTTTTCTCTCGTATGGATGTTAGAAGACCTGGTGTTATCCAGGGGTTGATAATCTTTATTTTGGGAGGCCGTTTCGTTATAATTGGAAAACATTCGTTGTAAGTAACATTGAATCTGTTAGAAAATGATTGCATGGCGTTACTGACATCTTTCTCGTCATGTTCAAGGCTCCAGACGGTTTGCTTTATTTTATCTTCGAAGAGAGTTTTCCGATCAGTGTTTGTTATACGATATTCAATGTTCTGGATGTTGGGAACGGTAGAGATCGAACGCTTACTAATATGGAAGACTGGGAAGTGGTCGGAGACATCAGAGAAAAGGACACCAGAGCAGATATCGTCTTCATGAAAGTTGGTAAAGATATTATCAATTAGAGTAGCTGATTGTGATAAAACACGAGTAGGCTTTGTTTTTTTGGGGGAAGAAATAAAACGACTTCAGGGTTTCATAGAATTGTTTTGTTTGTGCTTTGAATAAATCGATATTAAAGTCCCCCATTATGGTACAATTTTTCTTTTCTGGTTTTAAGATCTTTAACAATTGTACTTAGTGTTGAAGTAAACTACATTTTTATTAGGTGAGCGATAGATTATTTCTATCACATGCGAAATGTTCCTGTCTATTAGTTCAAGGAATTAAGACTCATATTCGTCGTTGCAGTCGGAATGCGAAAGATCCTTTCGGATAGAACAATTTGTTATGTCATCTCTAATATATCAGATTTGTCCCACAATAGATGTTTAGTGGTTTTGCATCTATTAACCATCTAGATAACGAAATCGAAGAGTGTCCACATGACATCCTTGAGCATTTTGATAAAATTTCCATAGCAACCACAGTTCAAAATAAATGCTACATATATAGGGAATGAGAATCATCTGATCAGTATGTGTGAGTCTTGTCCTACCCAGCAAATATCCAAGAGGACATACTCTGGTGATGTCACAGTCACGTCATTTTCTGAGAAAATGCATTTTTTGACCAATTTTGATCATATTTTGACTGATTTTTCAAATTTGTCATTCGCGCAGTATTCTTCGCATAAAGTGTAGAATAAATTAGAAAACAATTATGGGATAGGAAATAAAATACATTTGTGCACTTTTATCCCAAAGAATAAACAATCGGACGAGGAGTGGACAAGATATCATATTTACTACAGCCACACGCCCACTATCTTGAATTTACCCATGAAGCTTCGCTCAGAGCGTTTTGTGAGTCGGCTAACATGCCCCATCTAACACGCTATGAAGTTAGCTATTAATGAGTAGTATATAAAACACGAAAAGAGTCACAGTGACCTCAAAAATTTGCATAATTTGTGGAGGTCACGTGGAGGAGAGGTCAAGTGCACTATAGTTCCGGCTGAATGACCAAAAAGCTACCTCCAACACAGGAGAGTTCCAATTGTTGCAGGGAATGTATTCATCCGCGGTGATGCGGTCTGGCGGTGATGCGGTCGCGGGAAAAAGCTTCCGCGGAGAAAAAGTAGTCCCCAGACTTCAAATACGCTGCATGATCCGATTGGGTCGAGTGAGGTATCAAAGTGAAGCATTCGTGAAGGGGCATCCAGTCATGGTGTATGTAAAATTAGGATTTTTTCCGGAAACTATAAAAAGCGGAACACGGACTTTACCCCTAAAATAGGGGAAAACACCTATCCACCCTAGCCAAAAGGGCTAATATCGGTCCCCGGGCTTATTGGGACCTGCCTATCAAGTCAATGGGGTGGGTGCATGTAAAATTAGGATTTTCCCCCGAAACTATAAAATGCGGAACACGGACTTTACCCCTAAAATAGGCAAAACCCCCTATCAACCCTAGCCAAAAGGGCTAATATCGGTCCCCGGGCTTATCAGGGCCTGCCTATCAAGTCAATGGGGTGGGTGCATGTAAATTAGGATTTTTTCCGAAAATATAAAAAGCGGAACACGGACTTTACCCCTAAAATAGGGGAAAACTCCTATCAACTCTAGCCAAAAGGGCTAATATCGGTCCCCGGGCTTATCGGGGCCTGCCTATCAAGTCAATGGGGTGGGTGCATGTAAAATTAGGATTTTTCCGAAACTATAAAAAGCGGAACACGGACTTTACCCCTACAATAGGGGTCTGTATTATACAATATAAGGGAAAATGCCTGTATGGGGTATGGGAATGGTCAATTTTTTTCGTGGGCTTTACTATGGCTTGTGGGGTCTCGTTTTTCTCGTCTCGCCAAGAAAATGACAATGGGAAGGGTCCCGGAGCGAATCGGTGAATTTTTGGGAAAAGTCACCGAGGTCTGTATATAGGCTCATACTGGCTATATGGGGGGAGGGCTGGTCAGTTTTTTTTGTGGGTGTTACTATGGGTTGTGGGGTCTCGTTTTTCTCGTCTCGCCGAGAAAAACACAATGGGAGGGATCCCGGAGCGAATCGGTGAAATTTTTGGGAAAAGTCACCGAGGTCTGTATATAGGCCTATAGGCTGGCTATATGGGGGATAGGTCCAACCTGGGAAATTCACACACGTTCATTGTGATATGGGTTGTTTGGTCTTGTTTTTCTCGTCTCGTCATTTAGAACACGATGGGAAGGGTCTCGGAGCGCAACGGTGAAATTTTTGAAAAGTACCGGGTAGGCCTGTATATAGGCCCATAGGCTGGCTATGATAGGATAGGTCCAACCTGGGAAATTCACACACGTTCATTGTGATATGGGTTGTTTGGTCTTGTTTTTCTCGTCTCGCCGAGAAAAACACGATGGGAGGGGTCCCGGAGGTAAGCGGTGAAATTTTTGGAAAAAGTTCACCGAGGCCTGGGTAAGCCCATAGGCCTATACTGCATGGCTATGGGGGATAGACCCATACGGGGTGGACGTTTTGGGGTCTAGGTGAGCCCCTAATGATCCTATGGTGTCGTGTGGGGTCTTATTTTGAAGCTTTCGTGGAGGAGCATCCGACTGGACTAATAGTTCGTCCGTTTTCAATATTCTGCGCATGCGCAGTCTGGCCGTAGTATAGAAAGCAGGCATTTTGGGGGGTATGTGGGTGTGTGTTTGGGATAGAGATGGACCGCTATGGGTCCGAATGGGTCGTGGAAGGTGTCAAAGTGAAGCTTGTGTGGGGTAGAGTCAGAATGGCGTGTTTTTAAATGCAAGTCGCGTCAATCTGCGCATGCGCAGTTGGTTGTAGTAAGTAAAGTGGCCATTTTGGGGCAGTGCAGGAAGGTATTTGGTGTCGAGATGGACCATCCTTGGTCCGAATGCGTCCTGGGAGGTGTCATTTTGTAGCTCTCGGGGTGTAGACCACGATTTGAGGGATGTTCACGTCATCTGTGACGTCATTGGTGACGTCATCAGTACGAGTAGTAGGCAAAGTGAACATTTTGGAGCAGTACAGGAAGGTATTTTGGGTAGAGATGCACCGAATGCGTCGTGGGAGGTGTCATCTTCTAGCCCTCGGAGTGTACATCCCGATTTGAGGGATGGGCATGTCATCTGTGACGTCATCAGTACGAGTAGTAGCGAAAGTGAGCATTTTTGGGCAATGAAGGAAGGTATTTGGTGTAGAGATGGACCACTATTGGTCCGAATGCGTCGTGGAAGGTGCCATTTTGTAGCCCTCGGGGTGTACATACCCATTTGAGGGATGCCCACAGCATCTGTGACGTCATCAGTAAGAGTAGTAGCGAAAGTGGGCATTTTGTGGAAGTGAAGAAAGGTATTTGGTGTAGAGAGGGACCATCCTTGGTCCCAATGCGTCGTGTGGGGTGTCATCTTGTAGTTCCCGTGGTGGAGACCACGATTTGAGGGATGTTTACGTCATCTATGACGTCATTGATGACGTCATCAGTACGAGTAGTAGCGAAAGTGGGTATTTTGGGGGGCAGTGAAGGATGGATTAGTAGTATAAAAGCGCATTTCGAGCCCTATTGACCTCGCGGCGCAATGCACAATGGGTGAATGCGCGTATGTGTGTGTGTGCGTGCGTGTGTGTGTGTGTGCGTGTGTGTGTATGCGTGCCTGTATGTGTGGGTGCGTGTGTGTGTGTATGTGTGTGTGTGTGTGTGTGTGTGTGGGTGTGTATGCAGCATGTGTGTGTGTATACGTCTATGTGTAGGTGTGTGTGTGTCGCCGTGTGCAATGATACAGACAGATGAGAGGAAGAAAGATCTACACGTTCACAAGTGTTCCTATAGTCCGGAAGTAACCTTTGACCTCTGCGCTGCTCGGAAGTGACGTCATCGTACGCAGGCGCTCGACGCTGTTCTTTCAATTTCCATATGGACTGGGTTCTTATCCAACAATTTCATATGGGTCAGGAGGTCGACATACCGCTGACATAAAGCCCGTCGTAGTCTGGGTGCCAATTCGACCAATACATAAGGACTGATGAGGGACACGTGTTCATTCTTATATGTACAGACACCACCACCAACACCGCCACCACACACTACCACCACACACACACACACACACCACCACCACATTCCACCACCAACACCACCACCGCCACCACCGGGCGTTAACGGGCGCCCGGTGGTGGTGGTGGGAGCTCCCGTGTGGCAGAGCTCTTGGATCGGAGCTCTTGGAGCTCAAAGCGTGTGGAGCTCAGAGCTCGGAAGTGACATTTGCATATGACCTCTGTGAGGTTACTTCCGCTTCCGTTCACGTGACCGGAACTGACCTTTGACCCCTGCGCGCGCTAACAATACCGGATAAAAATTGCGCGCAGGGGTCAAAGGTCAGTTCCGGTCACGTGAACGGAAGCGGAAGTGACCTCACAGAGGTCATATGCAAATGTCACTTCCGAGCTCTGAGCTCCACACGCTTTGAGCTCCAAGAGCTCCGATCCAAGAGCTCTGCCACACGGGAGCTCCTACCACCACCACCGGGCGTTGACGCCCGTTAACGCCCGGTGATGGCGGTGGTGGTGGTGGTGGTGGAATGTGGTGGTGGTGTGTGTGTGTGTGTGGTGGTAGTGTGTGGTGGCGGTGTTGGTGTTGGTGTCTGTACATATAAGAATGAACATGTGTCCCTCATCAGTCCTTATGTATTGGTCGAATTGGCACCCAGACTACGACGGGCTTTACCTCAGCGGTATGTCGACCTCGTGACCCATATGAAATTGTTGGATAGGAACCCAGTCCATATGGAAATTGAAAGAACAGCGTCGAGCGCCTGCGTACGATGACGTCACTTCATTTCATTTCATTTCATTTCATTTATTCACCAATATAATAAAAAAGATTATACAGTTCGGCGATAGTTACCAACAATATTCAAAATAGGTTAGCCGATATAAATAAATATGTATTGGCGGGATTAAAACCCCATGGGGCTTGTTTTATCCCTATATTACTAAACAAAATAGCTTAAATAGTATTGGCGAACATTTAAGAAGTATTGTATAAATTAATCATTCCGCGTGCATCTCCTGTCGATAGCATACACGCTGGTTGGACTATGCATGCAACGAGACGGTAATCGAGATGAAAATAAGTGAACAATAGAATAAAACGTACACAACAATACACGAACAAATCAAGCACATGAACATTCTCGATAATAGTACTACGTGCATGCAAGTCTGCCAGCATAAAAAAAAATCAGTTATAACGTTATTTCTCTATCAGATGTACTTTCAGCTTTGATTTAAAGAGAGATATTGAGCAGATTTCTTTAAGTAGAGAGGACAAACTATTCCAGGCTCTTGGTGCCTTTATTTTCAAAGAATAGTAAGTAATGTCGGTAGGATAAAATGGTCTGTACAGGTTAGAGTTGGATTGTCTAGTAGAATAGTGATGGACTTCTGCAATTCTCGTGAAGATAGAACGCATCGGAACCGGTAATGTATTTGGGTGGTGGACAAATTTGTGAACAAACAAAAGTGTATGATAATCATTCAAATATAGGAGGGGAAGAATGTTCAATTTTGAGAATAGAGGGCCGGTGTGCTCCAGTTTGCCTGAGAGTGATATTACCCGTATAGCTCTCTTTTGAAGCATTACGAGAGAATGCAAATGAGTATGGTAAGTATTACCCCAAACTAGGTTGCAATACGAAATGTATGGATAAATTAACGAGTAATACAAAATAAATAAAGTTTTTTTATTCAAATGTTCTTTGACGTGATTAATAATTCCAATATTTCTTGATATCTTCTTGGATAGTTCTGTAATATGTGTTGTCCAATTCAATTTATCATTGAAGTAGACCCCGAGAAATTTAAAGTTATCTACTTGCTCAATGTTATTTCCAGATATGCGAATATTTAGTCCAGGTATATCGCGACATCTTTTGGCGGGTTTTATGAACATAAACTTCGTTTTCTTTGTATTTAACGTTAGTCGATTACATTGAAACCAACAGTTGAGTTTGTCGAGTTCTATACAAATATTTTCAGATAAAGCAACGGGATCCAATCCAGATAGGTGAACACATGTATCATCAGCGAAGAGAATGGTGTTCAATAAAGATGAGACATTCACTATATCGTTAATGTAAATGAGAAATAATAATGGGCCCAATATAGATCCTTGGGGAACACCGCAAGTTATAGGTAGTGACTTAGATAGTGTATTATTGTAAGATGTCATTTGTGAGCGAGATGTTAAATAACTGCGGATCCAGTCATTTTGTATGCCACGGAACCCATAATAATCCAATTTTTTTAAAAGTATGTCATGATTAACGGTATCAAATGCTTTTGATAGGTCCAGAAATGTTGCGATACTATAATGTTTAGCTTCTTTCGCGGTGATTAATTTTTCTTGTAGTGATAGAACGGCTAAACAAGTGGAGTGATTTGCTCGAAATCCAAATTGATCACCAACTAGGATGTTGTTGTCTTCTAGAAAGCTAGTCATTCGTGTCACCATTAGCTTTTCAAATATCTTACTAAAGCATGGTAGAACAGATACGGGTCGATAATTTTCAATGAGACACCTTGGGCCAGATTTATAGATAGGTGTAACTTTGGCAGTTTTTAAGGAATTTGGGACAATTCCAGACCGAAAAGATAAGTTTATTATCATCGAAAGGGGAACCGCTATGTACGTGGAGACCAGTTTTACAACAGATATTCGTATCTGGTCAACGCCAGGTGCGCTATTTTTTAAATCTGTAAGAACTTCCATTATTTCGTCCGGGTTACTGGGTTCCAGCTGAAATTCTATATCAAACTGTTTATCCAGAAACTCCTCAAAACAGGTTGACGGAGTGGGGCGCTTGTCATCGAGATCTCGTGCAATATTAGTAAAATAAGTATTAAAACTATCGGCAATTGTTTCCGGATCAGAGATCTGGAGACCATCAACACTGAAAACAGAAGGCAACTTACTGGATTTGTTTCTGTTCAAAAGTTCATTTAATGTCTTCCAAGTGCCTTTAATATCGTTATTTGTCTGATTAAACTTATCCTCGTAGTATTTCTTTTTAGCCAAGTGAAGCGTATGATTTAATTTGTTCCTGTATCGCTTATATCGATGGGTTATGTCGTCGTTCTTCCTGTTGATGTGGAGTTTGAATAACCGATTTTTCTCACGGATTGATTTTAATATGCCATAACTTATCCAGGGTTTCGATATTTTTGCCTTTTTTACTATTTTTGTGATAAGAGGGAAACATTCATTGTATATTGTGCTAAATTCGTTCAGAAATAGATCCAGAGCAATATCCACATCGGAAGGATCTGAATCGATGACTTGACTCCAGTTAGTATTCTTAATTTTTTCTATAAACGTTTGTTTTTGCTCAGAGGATATCCTACGATAACTAAAACTCGATTCTTTAGAACTGATCTCATCTATACTCTTATTTATATGGAATACAGGAAAATGGTCGGTCACATCTGAAAGAAGTATACCAGAGAGAAGTCCACCTTCGTGGAAATTTGAATAAATATTGTCGATTAAAGAAGCGGAATTGGATTTGACCCGAGTTGGTTTGGTTATCTTAGGAAAGAAATAATTTGATTTCATATTTTCTATGAAGTCTTTAGACGGTCCATGGCGGTCTGTTTTAAATAAATCAATATTGAAATCTCCCATGATAACGCATTTTTTCTTTTCATTTTTGATGGTCTGCATAATATCCGACATATGAGAGTTAAAATAATTGACATTTTTATCCGGAGGTCGATATATAATACCAAATAAGTAAACTGTTTGGTTTATTTGTGATTCAACAAAAAGCGATTCATATTCTCCATTGTCATCTATATATGACAGGTCGTCGCGAACAGTACAAGTGTAATTATTATTGACGTATAGCACTAGGCCGCCGCCTTTCCTGTTTTTTCTAGAGGAAGTGTATGGTTCATATCCATGTATGGTATACAGTGACTCGGTGACTGGATTAAGCCAGCTCTCGGACATTCCAATTACGGAAAAATTGAAATCAAGGTTACGAACAAGTCCCACTATTTCGGTAAAATGTTTTTTGAGGCTTCTAGCATTAAAATGGATGAACGATATGGCTTGGTTATCAGTTATATTGTTTTGTTTTATATTGGAGTTAAATGTGTCTTCAATATAATAATTAGACTGTTGATTGCTAATCTCTTTCCAATGTGATGCTTCATACGAGATGTCGTCTGTGTTGTATGTATGATTGTCTGCATCATTCAAATCTAATGGGTTGAAGCACATGTTTTCGAACCCCTCTAGAAAAGTATCCCTTTTATCTTGAGTGTTAGGGGTGGTGGTCTCAAAGGCATTCTCAGCGAAAAAAGGCAGATTCTGAAGATCGTTGGTACTTTCTACATCAGCATACATTTGAGGTCTGGGTTAAAGAAGGGCTTATCAAAATGCTGCAAGTATAATAGTATATAGTACATTTGATACAGTTTAGTATGCGGTCAGAGGATGTGCACGCGGAACGGAAAACGGAAAACAAAATACATAACACAACTACATAATACATACAAATAACTTTCCTAAATTTAGAAGGAGAGTTCATGAATCGAATACAAATGTGGATCCCTCCCCCAATATATACCAGATATACTTTCCCATCCCACAAATATTTACCAAAAGTCATAAAAAAAGAACAAGAAGGAAAAATGAGCAAAAACAAAAAGTACTATCAATAATAGATCGTCATATATTGTGACATAATTGGTACTCGTTATCCGTAGCAATATGAGATAATTTTACCATATCATTTAACTTAGTGCATTTAGACTCATTCACGAATTTATTACGTAACCGACAACGCGAGACATGAAACTTCCGAGCAGCGTAGGGGTCAAAGGTTACTTCCGGACTATAGGAACACTTGTGAACTTGCAGATCTTTCTTCCTCTCATCTGTCTGTATCATGGCACACGGCGACACACACACACCTACACATAGACGTATACACACACACATGCTGCATACACACACACACACACACACCCACACACACACACACACACACATGCATACACACACTCACACGCACACACACGCATACACAGACGCATATACACACGCATGCATACACACGCGCACACACACTCGCAAGCACACACACATACACACAGAGACATACATACACATGCATACACACATGCATACGCAGGCATACACCCACGCACACACACATTGTTTGGCGGTATATCCCTGCTTGACCAGTGTTTGGTAGTATAGCCTGTCTGACCTGTGTTTGGTGTTATAGCCCTGTCTGGCCAGTGTTTGGAGGTATAACTCTGTTTGACCATTGTTTGATGGTATAGCCCTGTTTGACCAGTGTTTGGTGGTATATCTCTGTTTGACCAGTGTTTGGTGGTCTAGCCCTGTTTGACCAATGTTTGGTGGGACCAGTGTTTGGTGGTATGACCCTGTTTGACCAGTGTTTGTTGGTATAGCCCTGTTTGACCAGTGTTTGGTGGTATAGCCCTGTGTGAACAGTGTTTGTTGGTATAGCCCTGTTTGACCAGTGTTTGGTGGGACCAGTGTTTGGTGGTATGGCCCTGTTTGACCAGTGTTCGGTGGTTTATCCCTGTTTGACCAGTGCTTGGTGGTATGGCCCTGTTTGACCAGTGTTTGATGGTATAGCCCTATTTGACCAGTGTTTGGTGGTGACAATCCGGATTCGGTGGCGGAGATGGTAATCCAACAGCTAGAGGGCATGAGGGGAGCACGACAAACATCAACTGACCGACTGTGTCATGGACTGGGACAAAGGGGTATACCACTGAGGCTCGAGTCCAAGCCGAAGGAGGAGTGATTATGTCATTGTAATATTTGAACAACAGGAGTTGTTGAGAACTTGGCAGGGGAGAGTGTAATACCCTTGGAGGGATATTTTATAAGTTGTCACACTCTGCCAGGTTGTCGCACTCTGAATGTTGTTTTTGTATACATTTTTGACATGATTTGTAATTGTGGTTTTGGGGGTACTAAATGGCGTAAACCAACTACTGGGGCATTGGGGGTGGATTTAAATTTATTAACATAATATATATGCTGTCTGTTGTAAATAAGATTAACTTACCTTGTGCAGTTGATAATATTTTCATCACGTTTGCCTGCTCCTGATCAAGGATGTGGCCATGTTGTTTGTATTTACGAAATGTGACCTTGGTGCATGACCTTGTACACCACCAGCTCGCTTATGCTTCTTAAAGCTATTTATTGTAATTTAGAGATTTACTGAAGTTCATTATATTGTTATAACGCTCAATTTAATTGTTATGACATTCGATGAAGTCCATATGTGCCGATATGGCGGTTTTTATTAGGGACTATTTCTTGATAAATCGGTACGCCTTTCGTCTGCTATCTGATTCATGAAGAGAAGTCTACATCAAACTTTGCTGATTTTTCACGAAGTATTATTGAATCAGGTAAATATTGCAACAGTTATGAAACTAATCTTTGAAATGTTTAGAAAATTCTGGTTATATTTTCAACGATCGATGGCTAGAACATAACCATTATTTTTATCGTCAAAGTGACCTACCCTCCCGACTCACCTTCACTCAGCTCAGCATATGTATCGCCATCTTGTTGTTCCAGCCGTGTCCGAGTGTCTCGTTGAGGGAGCGGTGATGTTTATATAGTTCTTTCAGTAAAAGTATTTATATATCTAATAACTATAATAAAAACGCTCCTCTTTGACGTCTGGAGCTCCCTTCAATATTATATATTTCAATTAGTAATCGCAATATTGTCCTGGTAAATAGTTCTCCCGACTTCGGACCAGCGGTAATCCTGTAATTTGATTGGTTGTACTGCACCATGTGACCACCAGCATTAGTATAAATAGAGCGGATAGCTGGCCACCACGGCCGGAGATACATCGCAACAACAACAACACCATACAATATTACTTGATCAGTTTTTATCACTGAATACAACTCTACACAGGTAATATGAATTAAAGATTGATATTGACTACACTTCTCGGCAAAGAACCAAAATTACTCAACAAACGATTTAGACCTGAAAACTGCATGTATCTCTGGATTTGTCAACTAGATTCATCTCGACAAAGGAATAAATATATTAATTTATTTCTATTTCATCACCAGGCAACTATCTCATGTCATCACACTCGTCAGTGGCCATTTTCTGCATAATATCCATTACAAATATGATCCATTGGCAGGAATTCACACTTTAGCACAATTGGGCATAAATTAGTAGTATTGAGAGTGCATATTACCTTTTTATCTGGCGGTTCAAAGTGTGTTCATCACTAGTTGATATATTGAATTAGTATATCATCATTTCACCATATATGGTCATATTGGACTTACCACAGAATAAACAGAATATCATCAGACTTTGAATTCTTGTTTTATCATCTTTATTGAACGTGATATTGATATTCCCGTGTGAATACAATACAATGCCATCAGCCTGGTATTTCATTAATGAATGTCGGATTTGACTTGATGCTACGACGACCGACCAGAGTTGGACATCACTCAGAATAATATAGAACGCAAATCCGTCTCACCTGCCCATCTGACAGCATCACACTTTCAGTTATACAATATCTAGTTACGCTGGATATTACACTGGTGTCAGAAGTGGGATGTTGTAATTCTACACAGCATCCAGCGATACGAACCCTGAACAGTGTTGTGGTCATCTTTAAATTCTGTCATTCTCAACAGAAGTCATGGCAGAGAGTCCAGATATCGAGGTCACATTTCATCCTCGAATACATAAAGGACATCAAACTGGGCATGGTGATTTTCTACTATGCGACGTGTCAGAGAGAAGTGTTTTGGAGGCAGAAGCAGACTCTGACAACGGAATACCTAACCCCGAGGTTAGGGAAGAAGCATCACTACTAGCTCACAGTCAGAATTCAAATGGTGGAAACCACAGTGGCACCCCTGGTTCAGCTGCGAGACAAAACTCTAACATGGAGAACTGCACATTTTATCCATCACACCTTCGGCTAAAACCTGAGTCCTACAATGGGAAAGATGACTGGGAAGAGTATTTTTCCCATTTCTTGGACTGCGCCGAGCTTGGTGGCTGGACCGAAAGGGAGAAGGTCCTCGCTTTAGCAACCAGCCTACGTGGGCCAGCTAGGACATTCTATATTGGTCTTTCGTCTGAGGATAAAAGATCATTTCGAACATTGTCGAGGAAACTAGAGCAACGTTTTGGTAGTAGTCGCCAACAGAACAGGTGGCTATCGAGACTGGAAGCCAGACGTCGAAACCAAGGGGAGACAATTGCTGCTCTTGGTGATGATTTGCGACAAATGGCCCAAAAGGCCTACCCAATGCTGGATACTCGGGCCCAGGAGGCACTCGCCTTGAATCAACTCTACAAATCTATCGATACAGAAATGAAATGTCGTTGTATTGATAAAGAATGTCAGTCAATCTCCAGTGCAGTGGAGGTGATTGAACGCTTCGAGGCCATCCTGGGAACTCCTAAAGGAAAAATGCAGCCTGTAAGAGCTGCTAATCCTGCCCCAACAGGACAGAAACAGTTCAACTTCCCAAATAACAAATTCAATTCAGCCCCAATGGGAGGTCTAGTTCAGCGTCGAGAAAGGCTGGAAAATGGAAGGCCAAACTCATTCAGGCGATTTGAGCAGAACAACAAGACCTGCTTCATTTGTGACTCGCCTCACCATTTTTTCCGACAGTGTCCAATTAGGATTTCTTCCCAAGAGAATCGTCAGGATGAAACAAATCTGATGGACTTTTCGGGAAACGAGCACCCGTCAACACACTAGGCCGCAAGTTGACGGGAGTGGAAAGGCCTGCTGAAAATTGCACATCTCTCAGTGGCACTCAAAGCAATCAGGTGAGCAACGAGCCTCAGGTTACGGAAATAGATACCAACTCTGGCTATATAGGTATATCTCGTGTTGGCAATTTGTCCAGAAAAATAGCCAAATGGGACAATGGTCTCTTCACCTCCTGTTGTTTAGAAGGTCTGGACAAGCCAATACACCTACTAATTGACAGTGGCTCTACCATCACTCTGCTATCCAGATGTGTTTTTGAAGAGATCGACGAGGAGCATAAACCTCAAGTCTCTCAATCTAACAATAGCATTCTTGGAGTTAATGGTGGAAAACTCCAGCTTCACGGCAACACCATTCTTAGACTGCAGCTGGGAGATGCAATTTACAGCCAGGCCATGGTTATCTGTGACATTACCACAGAGGGAATTTTAGGACAAGATTTTCTCTTGGCCCATGTCATAGAGATTGATTACAAGTGGTTGCGACTGAGAACAGCGCATCAGAACATCTCCTGCTGGATCGGTGGGGAAGCAGAGATGAGCTGTCAAGTACAGTTGCAGCAAGTGACCTCAATTCCGCCTTACTCAGTGGGTTGGGTGGAAATTGACATCCCAAAGAGTGAACACCTGGCTCCAGCAGGTGTGGTAGAACCATCAGTTGAGCTTTTTCAACGGAAAGGGTTGAGGATAGTCCAGGGCATAGTTGATACTAGGTCTTCCCATCAACTTGTTAAGGTGGTGAATTACGATGACAGTGAAGCCATCCTCTATCCTAGCACCAGGCTTGGAATTTGCCGGTCATCTTATGACATGAAGATGTCATTGGAAATGACCACTCTATGTAGAATGGCGAGGAATGAAGCAACACCAGCTGCCCTTCCAGAGCACTTGGAACTCTTATTGGTTCAAAGCTCTGCTCATCTGAATGAAGCAGAAATACAGTCATTTGCTGAGTTGCTTTGTAGATATGAAAGTATTTTCCAGTTCTTCAGGAGATTTGGGCAGAACCACTAAGGTAGAGCACCAAATCCACACTGGTTCTGCTCGACCTATTCGACAGCCACCAAGACGATTGCCTCTCGGCAAACGCCAGATAGAGGAAGAGGAGTTGAAGAAAATGAATGAGAGAGGCATAATTGAACCTTCCAACAGTGCATGGGCTTCTCCTATTGTGCTATGCACAAAGAAAGATGGTACTACACGCTTCTGCGTCGATTACAGACGCTTAAATGATGTCACTTCCAAAGACGCCTATCCTCTGCCACGAGTTGACGAGTGCCTGGACTCTCTTTCCGGGGCAAAGTGGTTCAACTCGATGGGTTTGAACTCAGAGTTCTGGCAAATTGGAATGGCATTGGAGGACAAGGAGAAAACCGCATTCACCACCACCCATGGGTTATATCAATTTACTGTTATGCCGTTTGGCCTGGTAAATGCACCATCTACATTTGAAAGACTGATGGAGAATGTTCTGAGGGGTTTGCAGTGGGAGGAGTGTCTTTTGTACATAGATGATATCATTGTCCCTGCTATTGACTTCAGGCAATGTATACAGAGACTAGAGCACGTTTTTGAACGTCTCTCGGAAGCTGGGTTGAAGTTGAAGCCCAGTAAGTGTACCTTCTTCCAGAAAAGTGTAAAATTTCTCGGGCATATTGTCTCTGAAGATGGAGTTCAGACTGACCCTGAGAAAATATCTGCAGTCATCAATTGGCCCCGTCCACAGACACGCAAACAAGTTAGGAGCTACCTCGGCCTCTGCTCTTATTACCGGCTCTTTATCCAAGGTTTCGCCAATATTGCCAGACCACTCCACAGACTGACGGATGCAAAGTCAAACTTTGAGTGGACATCAGAGTCTGAAGAGTCCTTCTCAGGACTAAAGAAAGCTCTGACAACGCCACCTATCCTTGCATATCCAATGATTGGGTGTCCATTTATCTTGGATACAGATGCTAGTTATGTGGCTGTGGGTGCCGTCCTATCTCAGAGTCAGAATGACTCAGAACGTGTCATCGCTTATATGAGCAAAGCAATGAGAAAATCAGAGCGATCATATTGTGTTACCAGGAAGGAACTTCTGGCAGTGGTTGTAGCCTTGAGGAAGGAAGTTCCACCCTTACCTCTATGGTCAACATATTCTCCTGCGTACTGATAATGCAGCAGTCAGTTGGATGAGGAGTCTGAAGACCCCATCAGGTCAAGTGGCTAGATGGCTGCAGGAGCTGGGAACATATGACCTAGAGGTGACACATCGAGCAGGGCGAAAACATAGCAATGCTGACGCCATGTCAAGGAATCCGTGCAAGTCATGTACAAGGCAAAATGACCTAAATGAAGCCTTTGACGAGGAGGAGCACTGCTGTGCAGACACAGTAACAGTTCCAAAACCTGCCAATGACTTTCCCATATCGCATCATGATGAGGGAAAAGCCATTGCTATGGCAGCTGTCCGTGTTTCTACCAGAAGTCAGCAGCCTACTACTGGAGGCTTGAAACCGAATCAAGTCATCCTCGACAGTTGGTCGCCAGAGGAAGTCCATCAACAGCAGTTAGAGGACAAAGATATTGGTGCTATCATGATTTCCCTGCAGGAGGGCAGGAGCAGACCTGAGTGGTCTTCCATCTCTCACCTCTCCTCTGGGCTCAAGACCATATGGCGACACTGGGATAGGCTGGAGCTTCATGGAGGAATGGTCTATAGGCGGTGGACAGATGACAACAATCAGGTTGTTCGTCAGCTATTGGTCCCTAAAACTTGTAGAGAGACTGTCCTCAGGCATTACCATGACATTCCATCTGCTGGGCATCTAGGCGTGGATAAAACCCTGAGCAAGGTCAAGCATGCCTTCTATTGGCCCGCAATGAAAGCGGATATTGAGCGGTACTGTATCGAGTGTGATTTCTGTGCCGCTCGAAAACCAGCAAAGCATCAAGGCAAAGGTCCTCTTGGGTCGTATCTCGTTGGAGAGCCCATTGAGAAGGTGGCCCTAGATATCTTAGGACCTCTACCAGTGACGAACAACGGCAACAGATACATCTTGGTCATAACAGACTGCTTTACGAAGTGGACAGAGGCAGTACCAATTCCGAACCAAGAGAGTCAAACCATTGCTAATGCTCTGCTGAATGAGTTCATCTGCAGATTTGGCACACCGCTGCAAGTCCACTCTGACCAAGGGACTAACTTTGGATCCCAACTGTTTCGTGAAGTCTGTGATCTATTGCAAGTTGACAAAACTCGTACCAGTGCTTATAGACCTCAAGCCAACGGTACCGTGGAACGATTTAACAAAACAGTAGCTGCTATGCTGACCATGTACTGTGAAAGAAGACAACAGACATGGGATGAATTTCTGCCACAAGTCATGATGGCTTACCGTGCTTCCAAACACGCCACGATAGGGAAATCACCGAATATGATGGTTTTCGGCAGGGAGAACGTTCTTCCGATGGAAGCATTTACAGGGCGACCCGAACTGGAAGAGGATGATGAACCTCATAATGTGTGCGAGTATACATTAAATCTTCATTGTTCTCTTGAGGAAGCGCACGAGGTAGCTCGAAACACACTGAAGAAACGGGCTGAATATCAGAAGAGACATTACGACCTGAAGGCCAAGAAAAGACCACTGACGCCTGGCCAAGCTGTCTGGATGTACTGCCCTGTGCGGAAGCCTGGTGTATGTCACAAACTTACCTCTAGATGGAAGGGACCTTTCGTCATCACAGACAAAATTGATGACATAAATTACTTGGTGAAGATGTCTCGAAGACAGCAGCCCTAGGTCGTTCACATTGATCGTTTGATGGTGTACAAAGGGCGACACCTGCCCACTTGGTACACAGCAGCAAAGAGAGCCTAGATGTTGGAGGTTTCACTTTCAGTCTTGGTTAAATTGTTTTTGGGTTTTAGGGAAGTTCAAACCAGAAGAGTGTTTAGCACATCGCTGGGAGAATGTCTTTGGGGCTTTTTCAGTGACTCCTAGATGAGAGGAGATAGACTAAGTTTGTGGAATTGAGGGGAATTTGATGGATGAAGATGTGGATGCTATGTGTAGCATATGAAGGCAATTGTAGTTGCCACAACTAGGGAGCTCCCAACTCACTGGCGTTTTGGAGTCGGCAAGGGATTGATCACCCCAAGCTGGATGTGGATCCAACCGCCCCTTCGACTGATGTAGCTCAGTCATTGTTTCAAGTAAAAGACTTGAGTATTCCTGTTCCACAAAGCCTAGTGTTGATAGATTGAGCCCATGCAACATTTAAAATGTGCTATAAGTGTGAATTCCCTAAACAAACAAACAAAAATAACATTAAACCTCGATGAAAGGCTGAGTAGTGTGATGGCCGAGATGGCTGGCTGCCTAAATTAAATGAAAACGTATCTATACCTGAAAACCATCCTTAATCTGGTCTTATATCTTTCAGAATGTCGTCCAAGACAAACGATTGTTGGCGGTGCTGTGGAACCTTCCCCACCAAGAAGGCTCTGAAAAGCCACATGATGTCTAAGGTTCATCGAAGCCTCCAAGTCATCTGTCCATTCTGCTTCGAAGAGAAGATTTTTCGACGTCAGGTGGACCTTAAACAACATGTTGAAGGCATCCATACCACAATCGCAAAGGATCTACCCAAGGACATGTGGGGTGAGCCGAATGGCATATGGTTGGCAACATGTCCTGACGATTACCGACGCCTTGTGTCTACACCAAGCTGGACAGCCAACGCTTCATCCACCGGCAGACAACTGGTGAAGAGCTGGCTGAGCAAATGCCAGAAGCCAAGCAGGAGTCTCCAACTGTGGGAAGACGGGTGGCACACCATGGTGCGGACTCGCACTTCATCCCCGCTGAAGAGTATGATCTGTCGACCTCCACCAGCGAAGAAACCACGACTCTCGGAGCCATCATCTGTATATCATCCAGAAAAGCCACCTACAACAGAACCACTCAGAGTTGTGGATATACAGATGAAGCCAAACTACATCTGGGCATGGCTGGTGGGAAGAAATATCGCCAATTTATGGTATGGTGCCACTCTGTCTGCGTCAACGTATGCTGATGCCCGGGGCATGCAGTCCATCGCCCGCAAGATGCTGCTGATTCAGAAGGAGACGAACTTGTCCAGGCCCACGGGAGATGGATATACAGTATTCGGCAGCTTTGCTCGTGTGGCTAAGGATGTGGCTGCTGCCTTGGGAGTAGAGCCATCCCGGATCACTGAGCTCCGCAGATGGATTAAGCCAGTGATGTCTCTAATAAGCTTTGGACTCGAGCCTAGTACCCTACAAGCAGTTGTCCCTGCTCCGATAAGTCCACCAACATCAGACACAGCCATCTTCTTAGAACCATCACCAAGGGCCCTCACACCGGAATATCAACCTGAGGATGAGCCGCAGTTACTAGAGCCATCAACAGAGGAACACCCTGACCATCAATCCCTACTTGTAGAGGCAGCAACTTCTCCAACGACAGATCCAGTCAGTTTACCACTAGAAGGAAAATCCCCGAGCAGCACACCTCTTTCACTACCAGTATTCACAACAGTCAACCCTCCATCCCCTCAACTTGTTCCTGCCATTCAACTACCATCGGATCTCTCTCAGCCATCTCATGCTCATGCATTAAAGCAGACTGTTCACAGTATGACTGTTCCACTTAATTTATCAGTACCTACACAACCTACTGCTGCCAGTCTACCATCTGTTCATCTACATTCTGAAACTCCGCTTGATCTTTCTTGTTCCACTCCACCTGTTACCTCCACCACCCAGCCATCATCTCATCTAAGAATTCTTCCCACCAGGACATCCCTTCCTGCGGCAGAGACAGCACCACTAGATTTGTCAACAGATGCACCTTCCACCACTCGACAGTCTAGGCCGCCATCCAACATACCAAACATCAGACAGAACCATCGCATTAGAGCAAGGAAACTGCTGGAGTATGGGTGCCTGCCACTTTTACCACCTGCCAGACGTGAGTGGGATGCCCCATGCCAAATAATAATTGGAGTCAGAGGACAGGAGAGACAATGGCCACCGATCAATTGGAAGTGCCTTCGGCCAAAACAGAAGCTAGCTCACTGGGAGACTGTAGCAATGATGTTGGAGTGGACAGATGCATCTGCTGTCACCATGGGTTTGCAGGATATGATGGATAAGTACAACATGCTCGTCCTTCCCGGGACTAAAGTTCCCAAAGAATCTGGTGCCGAGGTGGTCATGGGGTCGCTAACCAAGGCCAGACTGTACGTCTACCGTACATTGATGGAAATTGCAACAGACAGTGGTGACAATCCGGATTCGGTGGCGGAGATGGTAATCCAACAGCTAGAGGGCATGAGGGGAGCACGACAAACATCAACTGACCGACTGTGTCATGGACTGGGACAAAGGGGTATACCACTGAGGCTCGAGTCCAAGCCGAAGGAGGAGTGATTATGTCATTGTAATATTTGAACAACAGGAGTTGTTGAGAACTTGGCAGGGGAGAGTGTCATACCCTTGGAGGGATATTTTATAAGTTGTCACACTCTGCCAGGTTGTCGCACTCTGAATGTTGTTGTTGTATACATTTTTGACATGACTTGTAATTGTGGTTTTGGGGGTACTAAATGGCGTAAACCAACTACTGGGGCATTGGGGGTGGATTTAAATTTATTAACATAATATATATGTTGTCTGTTGTAAATAAGATTAACTTACCTTGTGCAGTTGATAATATTTTCATCACGTTTGCCTGCTCCTGATCAAGGATGTGGGCATGTTGTTTGTATTTACGAAATGTGACCTTGGTGCATGACCTTGTACACCACCAGCTCGTTTATGCTTCTTAAAGCTATTTATTGTAATTTAGAGATTTACTGAAGTTCATTATATTGTTATAACGCTCAATTTAATTGTTATGACATTCGATGAAGTCCATATGTGCCGATTTGGCGGTTTTTATTAGGGACTATTTCTTGATAAATCGGTACGCCTTTCGTCTGCTATCTGATTCATGAAGAGAAGTCTACATCAAACTTTGCTGATTTTTCACGAAGTATTATTGAATCAGGTAAATATTGCAACAGTTATGAAACTAATCTTTGAAATGTTTAGAAAATTCTGGTTATATTTTCAACGATCGATGGCTAGAACATAACCATTATTTTTATCGTCAAAGTGACCTACCCTCCCGACTCACCTTCACTCAGCTCAGCATATGTATCGCCATCTTGTTGTTCCAGCCGTGTCCGAGTGTCTCGTTGAGGGAGCGGTGATGTTTATATAGTTCTTTCAGTAAAAGTATTTATATATCTAATAACTATAATAAAAACGCTCCTCTTTGACGTCTGGAGCTCCCTTCAATATTATATATTTCAATTAGTAATCGCAATATTGTCCTGGTAAATAGTTCTCCCGACTTCGGTCCAGCGGTAATCCTGTAATTTGATTGGTTGTTCTGCACCATGTGACCACCAGCATTAGTATAAATAGAGCGCTCCTGACGAAGATGGCAGATAGCTGGCCACCACGGCCGGAGATACATCGCAACAACAACAACACCATACAATATTACCTGATCAGTTTTTAACACTGAATACAACTCTACAACAGGTAATATGAATTAAAGATTGATATTGACTACACTTCTTGGCAAAGAACCGAAATTACTCAACAAACGATTTAGACCTGAAAACTGCATGTATCTCTGGATTTGTCAACTAGATTCATCTCGACAAAGGAATAAATATATTAATTTATTTCTATTTCATCACCAGGCAGCTATCTCATGTCATCACACTCGTCAGTGGCCATTTTCTGCATAATATCCATTACAAATATGATCCATTGGCAGGAATTCACACTTTAGCACAATTGGGCATAAATTAGTAGTATTGAGAGTGCATATTACCTTTTTATCTGGCGGTTCAAAGTGTGTTCATCACTAGTTGATATATTGAATTAGTATATCATCATTTCACCATATATGGTCATATTGGACTCACCACAGAATAAACAGAATATCATCAGACTTTGAATTCTTGTTTTATCATCTTTATTGAACGTGATATTGATATTCCCGTGTGAATACAATACAATGCCATCAGCCTGGTATTTCATTAATGAATGTCGGATTTGACTTGATGCTACGACGACCGACCAGAGTTGGACATCACTCAGAATAATATAGAACGCAAATCCGTCTCACCTGCCCACCTGACAGCATCACACTTTCAGTTATACAATATCTAGTTACGCTGGATATTACAGTGGTATGGCCCTGTTTGACCAGTGTTTGGTGGTATAGCCCTGTTTGACCAGCGATTTGTGGTATACCCCGGTTTGACCAGCGTTTGGTGGTATATCAATTTTTGACCAGTATTTGGTGGTATCGCCCTGTTTGACCAGTGTTCCGTGGTATAGCTTTGTTTGACCATCGTTTGGTGGTATGGCCCTGTTTGACCAGTGGTTGGTGGTATAGGCCTGTTTGACCAGCGGTTGGTGGTATGGTCCTGTTTGACCAGTGTTTGGTGGTATAGCCCTGTTTGACCAGTGTTTGGTGGTATAGTCCTGCTTCACCAGTGTTTGGTGGCATAGCCCTGTTTGACCAGTGTTTGGTAGTATGGCCCTGTTTGACCAGTGTTTGCTGGTATGGCCCTGTTTGACCAGTGGTTGGTGGTATAGGCCTGTTTGACCAGTGTTTGGTGGTATAGCTTTGTTTGATCAGCGTTTGGTGGTATAGCCCTGTTTGACCAGTGTTTGGTGGTATAGTCCTGTTTGACCAGTGTTTGGTGGTATAGCCCTGTTTGACCAGTGTTTGGTGGTATGGTCCTGTTTGACCATTGTTTGGTAGTATGGCCCTGTTTGGCCAGTGTTTGGTGGTATAGCCCTGTTTGACCAGTGTTTGGTGGTATAGCCCTGTTTGACCAGTGTTTGGTGGAATAGCCCTGTTTGACCAGTGTTTGGTGGTATAGCCCTGTTTGACCAGTGTTTGATGGTATAGCCCTGTTTGACCAGTGTTTGGTGGTATAGCCCTGTTTGCCCAGTGTTTGGTAGTATAAGTCCTGTTTGACCAGTGTTTGGTGGTATACGTCCTGTTTGACCAGTGTTTGGTGGTATAGCCCTCTTTGACCAGTGTTTGGTGGTATAGCCCTGTTTGACCAGTGATTGGTGGTATAGCCCTGTTTGACAAGTGTTTGGTGATATATATATCTGTTTGACCAGCGTTTGGTGGTATAGCCCTGTTTGACCAGTGTTTGGTGGTATAACCCTGTTTGACCAGTGTTTGGTGGTATAGCCCTGTTTGATCAGTGTTTGGTGGTATAAGTCCTGTTTGACCAGTGTTTGGTGGTATAGTCCTGTTTGACCAGAGTTTGGTGGTATAGCCCCCTTTGACCAGTGTTTGGTGGTATAGTCCTGTTTGACCAGTGTTTGGTGGTATAGCCCTGTTTGATCAGTATTTGGTGGTATAAGTCCTGTTTCACCAGTGTTTGGTGGTATAGTCCTGTTTGACCAGAGTTTGGTGGTATAGCCCTCTTTGACCAGTGTTTGGTGGTATAGCCCTGTTTGACCAGTGTTTGATGGTATAAGTGTTTGGTGGTATAACCCTGTTTGACCAGTGTTTGCTGGTATAGACCTGTTTGACCAGTGCTAGATGGTATAGCCTTTTTTGACCAGTGTTTGTGTGCATGGATATGCACAGAATACATGGACATGCGCAGAGTACATGTATTCTGTGCTTGGTGGCGTACCCTATGACCTACGGGCTATAGGGTACAGGTTGCACCACAGGATCGTGCGCCTGCATACGGCGACACACACATACACACAGACGCATACACACACATGCATACACACACACGCACACACACACAGGCACGCATACACACACAAACACACACGCACACACACACACGCACGCACACACACACATACGCGCATACACCCATTGTGCATTGCGCCGCGAGGTCAATAGGGCTCGAACTGCGCTTTTATACTACTAATCCATCCTTCACTGCCCCCCAAAATACCCACTTTCGCTACTACTCGTACTGATGACGTCACCAATGACGTCATAGATGACGTAAACTTCCCTCAAATTGTGGTCTCCACCACGGGAACTACAAGATGACACCCCACACGACGCATTGGGACCAAGGATGGTCCCTCTCTACACCAAATACCTTTCTTCACTTCCACAAAATGCCCACTTTCGCTAC
Organism: Hanleya hanleyi; assembly: GCA_036873755.1. Classification (NCBI taxonomy): domain Eukaryota; kingdom Metazoa; phylum Mollusca; class Polyplacophora; order Lepidopleurida; family Hanleyidae; genus Hanleya; species Hanleya hanleyi. The sequence continues at coordinate 59,094 of JAVTVY010033891.1, forward strand.
TACTCTTACTGATGCCGTCACCAATGACGTCACAGATGCTGTGGGCATCCCTCAAATGGGTATGTACACCCCGAGGGCTACAAAATGGCACCTTCCACGACGCATTCGGACCAATAGTGGTCCATCTCTACACCAAATACCTTCCTTCATTGCCCCAAAATGCTCACTTTCGCTACTACTCGTATTGATGACGTCACCGATGACGTCACAGATGACATGGCCATCCCTCAAATCGGGGTCTACACCGCGGGAGCTACAAAATGACACCTCCCACGACACATTCGGACCAATAGTGGTCCATCTCTACACCAAATACCTTCCTTCACTGCACCAAAATGCCCACTTTACTTACTACACTCAACTGCGCATGCGCAGATTGACGAGACTTGCAATAAAAAACACACCATTCTGACTCTACCCCACAAAAGCTTCACTTTGACACCCCCAGACCCATTTGGACCAAGGATGGTCCATTTCTACACCAAATACCTTCCTTCACTTCCCCAAAATGCCCACTTTCGCTACTACTCCTACTGATGACGTCACCGACGACGTCATAGATGACGTAAACAGCCCTCAAATGGGGCTGTACACCCCGAGAGCTACAACATGACACCTCCCAGGACGCATTCAGACCAAGGATGGTCCATCTCTACCCAAAATACCTTCCTGTACTGCCCCAAAATGTTCACTTTGCCTACTACTCGTACTGATGACGTCACCAATGACGTCACCAATGACGTCACAGATGACGTGAACATCCCTCAAATCGGGGTCTACACCCCGAGAGCTACAAAATGACACCTCCCAGGACGCATTCGGACCAAGGATGGTCCATCTCGACACCAAATACCTTCCTGCACTGCCCCAAAATGGCCACTTTACTTACTACAACCAACTGCGCATGCGCAGATTGAAGCGACTTGCATTTAAAACACGCCATTCTGACTCTACCACACACAAGCTTCACTTTGACACCTTCCACGACCCATTCGGACCCATAGCGGTCCATCTCTATCCCAAACACACACCCACATACCCCCCAAAATGCCTGCTTTCTATACTACGGCCAGACTGCGCATGCGCAGAATATTGAAAACGGACGAACTATTAGTCCAGTCGGATGATCCTCCACGAGAGCTTCAAAATAAGACCCCACACGACACCATAGGATCATTAGGGGCTCACCTAGACCCCAAAACGTCCACCCCGTATGGGTCTATCCACCATAGCCATGCAGTATAGGGCTATGGGCTTACCCAGGCCTCGGTGAACTTTTTCCAAAAATTTCACCGCTTACCTCCGGGATCCCTCCCATCGTTTTTTTCTCGGCGAGATGAGAAAAACAAGACCAAACAACCCATATCACAATGAACGTGTGTGAATTTTACATAGCCCTACCCGGTACTTTTCCAAAAATTTCACCGTTGCGCTCCGAGACCCTTCCCATTGTGTTCTAAATGACGGGACGAGAAAAACAAGACCAAACAACCCGTATCACAATGAACGTGTGTGAATTTCCCAGCTTGGACCTATCCCCCCATATAGCCAGCCTATAGGCCTATATACAGGCCTACCCGGTACTTTAACAAAAATTTCATCGTTGCGCTCCGAGACCCTTCCCATCGTGTTCTAAATGACGAGACGAGAAAAACAAGACCAAACAACCCATATCACAATGAACGTGTGTGAATTTCCCAGGTTGGATATACAGACCTCGTTGACTTTTCCCAAAAATTTCACCGATTCGCTCCGAGACCCGCGAGACGAGAAAAACGAGACCCCACAACCCATAGTAACACCCACAAAATTTTTTAACCACCCCTCCCCCCATATAGCCAGTATGAGCCTATATACAGACCTCGGTGACTTTTCCCAAAAATTTCACCGATTCGCTCAGGGACCCTTCCCATTGTCATTTTCTTGGTGAGGCGAGAAAAACGAGACCCCACAAGCCATAGTAAAGCCCAGAAAAAATTTGACCATTTCCATACCCCATACAGGCATTTTCCCTTATATTGTATAATACAGACCCCTATTGTAGGGGTAAAGTCCGTGTTCCGCTTTTTATAGTTTCGGAAAAAATCATAATTTTACATGCACCCACCCCATTGACTTGATAGGCAGGCCCCGATAAGCCCGGAGACCGTTATTAGCCCTTTTGGCTAGAGTTGATAGGAGTTTTCCCCTATTTTAGGGGTAAAGTCCGTGTTCCGCTTTTTATATTTTCGGAAAAAATCCTAATTTTACATGACTCACCCCATTGACTTGATAGGCAGGCCCTGATAAGCCCGTGGACCGATATTAGCCCTTTTGGCTAGCGTTTATAGGGGGTTCCCCCTATTTTAGGGGTAAAGTCCGTGTTCCGCTTTTTATAGTTTCGGGAAAAATTCCTAATTTTACATACACCCACCCATGACTGGATGCCCCTTCACGAATGCTTCACTTTGATACCTCACTCGACCCAATCGGACCATGCAGCGTATTTGAAGTCTGGGGACTACTTTTTCTCCGCGGAAGCTTTTTCCCGCGACCGCATCACCGCCAGACCGCATCACCGCGGATGAATACATTCCCTGCAACAATTGGAACTCTCCTGTGTTGGAGGTAGCTTTTTGGTCATTCTGCCGGAACTATAGTGCACTTGACCTCTCCTCCACGTGACCTCCACAAATTATGCAAATTTTTGAGGTCAAAGTGACTCTTCCCGTGTTTTATATACTACTTTAATGTTTATCAGATCTTTGAACACCAGGGAGAAGTTCGTTGAAGGAGGAGGCGGAGGCAAATTCTCAGGTGCCACCTCATCCCAGGAAATTTATTCCGGAATCCGACTTCATATGCTAATATTTTTGGTCCTTCTGTGGACCGTTATGAAGAACATTTCTACCCGTACAAGTAAAACCACATCCAGGATGGTCGTTGCGATGCTGTCATGATCACTGCGATGATAATTACTTAAACGAAATTATTTTCTGTAGTTTGTTTGGACTAATTTTTCCTATTTATTAATTATGCAATTTTATACATAACCCGGTGAGTACATTATAAAATAATTAGATGTGAACTAAATTATTTCAATGCATTCTTACGCCAGAAAAGGCAAAATGCAGTCGCCATCTCAGGTTTGATGACTCGGAAACAAATTCTACCTTCCTCTCCAAAAAACAAAGTCAAAGACTCATCCCTTTGAAACGGTTTTAAAATTCTACTCATTTAGTCGGAATCTCAACATATCCCTGTTAAATCAATGTGCGATCATGAGATGGATCCTGACGTCGAGAAGAAAACTGGTTTGTACAGCTGTGACCGTGAAGTTCGTGTCAATGTTGACAAGATTATAGTAAAGTCACATGAGTATCGTAACACACCAAAGAGAAAGAGAACTCCAGTAGTATGGAAAGGTGAAATTCTGTCGTATTTGACTTTTTGTCGCATTTGAGTTTTGAGGAGCAAATGAGGCGTAGATGAGGCTGCGTCATGACTTCACGTTCGGTGACGTAACGTTCGGTTCAAAAGTCACATTCAGGTCGAATGTCAAAGGTCACTTTCGGGTCAGAGGTCACATTTAGGGTCACGGGAATTCCGCTATTCATCTGCGCATGCCCAGCCAGGGAATAGTAGAAATAGGGGCCTTTGAATGTTCGTTTTGAGGTCGACATGAACTATCCTTGGTCCAAATAGGCCGTGTGAGGTATCAGATTGAAGCACTCGTGGAGAAGCATTCGATTTAGACTGGCGTAGAATCCGGTGCTATCATTCTGCGCATGCGCAGTCTGGCAGTAATATAGAAAGAGGGCATTTGAATATACGTTTCGGATCAAAGTCAAATGCGACAGAGTTTCCACTCTACATACTAATAATTCCCCTACATAAGCTAATGTCTCAAAAGTGCAGAAAAAACATCAATGCGTGAAAACTCGATTGGATTCCTGATTATCAGTGTTGTTGTGAGCTCATCCACACTGAACTCTTCTTTATATAAATCTGCTCCTACTGGCAACAGCTCTGTGCAACCGAGCTCCCAGATGTCAATAAATCAGTATGAAACTATTAAAATATTGGGGGTAGATTCATCATAATGTTTCCCCTCCAATATATCACCCCCAGGTTTTCTACAGGGAACCAAACGACTGGGTTAGTCATGATCGAAATTGTACTTCTTTGAAATCTCGAGTTCAACGCAACTTTTAAAGGTAGTGGAGAAAGATGCCGACGTACTGACAAGAACAAGAAGCCACAGAAGGCTGAAGGCATCAACCTTACGTGTCAGGATCTCTTCCAGATACTTCAGATCCTTCCGGCAAGCCAGACATTTTACCAACTTTTTCTGCTTCGCCAGGCTAGCTCGGGCATTAGGTATTATTAAATACCTGTAAGCATTCTTCATATGGCTGGCTGTCACTCAGCAAATATGATCAACCTCAATATACATCTATTTTAGCGAGCATTCTCCGCTTCATCCGTTTATTAGTACTGTACAAATCCGATCAAAGATGGTGCCATATCCCTTTAAGCCTACCTGGCCTGGGCAATTTGGCATTTCGTTACCGCCCCCTAAATATATTTTGGGTTCAAGCTAACCTGCCCTACCAACTTTCCAGTCAGCGCATGTCAGCCATTTTGAATTTACCTCATGATCCTTTGCTGGGCGTGGTATACAAATAGTCTAAAAACTACCACAATATGACCGGCCATAAAGTCACGTTCGGATATAGTGTAGAGAGTTGGATTTGGGGGGGGGGGGGGGGGGGGGTGACTTAAAACACTCCCCCTCCCCCCGCCGCCTCTCACACCACAGCCTGGAATGGTAAATCGAACAGAGGACATGGTGATAATAGGTTATCAACTCAAGTAATTTGGTATTGTATTATGAGCTTTTTATTGTGAATCAGATTCTTGTCAGAGGCACTGACAGAAATAATGCACCAGTTTGGGTGGAAAACTTTCATCTCCGCCCGCTTTGCTGATATGAAGAACCTGTGTTCACGGATGAAGCAATGCCAACAACCTATGCATGCTAGACGCTGGTCAGTCCACAAGCCATCCATGAAACTCTAGCGTTGTAACACCAAGAATCTGCCCAGCAGCTGAATTCCACGGAAAGGCCTTGAGCGGTGGAATGGGCGAATGCAGCCAGGCGAACGTTGTGGGCCTTATCGGTGTCCATGGCCGTGATGCCGTACGTGACGGCGGGCGGACTGAGGAACCGGGTGGAGAAGGCACAGTAACGTTTATAGTTGAAACAGTTGGCCATGTTCACTTGTGGATCCCTGGGGTCACAGAACCCGCTATCCACTTCACCACTTTCACCTACAGGGACAAGAAAATAATTATTAAGTCTATCTTATAATATTTATACTATCAGTTACTACAGTCAGTCAGAGTATCCAGTTTATAGTGATTAATTCCATACTTACCAATTGCGAGAGACGGGTACATGTAATATACATGACAATATACCGTTTCTGAAAACAACATATAAATATACACCTAACCTGCTTTCTTTGAAGAAACACATTCCGTTACAAAATCTGGAAATGTTTTCTACTCATGAAACGTCTCATGTTGATAATATATAATACCGGTAAGTAATTCGAGTGGTCCAAGTCTTTTCAAAACTTCAACACTTTTTTTACGCAAACTACATGCAGTTCTACGACTCGGCAGTGGCTCAGATCGCCTGATGATGATCAACGCAATGGGAGGTTAATTGACAATAGCCACTTAGAGTACACAACGCTTAAGGTCGATAGCAGACTGACGCATGCGCGTGAAATCGAATGCTACCGCGGACATGGCCGAGTCGGCTATAATCCCACAGGTTAATAATCCCCTATACCTCGCTGTGTCGGCGTCGTACATTCAACACTTTCATCATCCCAAAGTGTGCCTCCTTGTGTTTTTACCTCCATGTTTGAAGGGAGAAGCTGTCAGCGGTTTTTAGTGATGCAGACAAAACATCAGGATGTTCCTATTATCAAAACCACTGACGGTTCTCTTTTCTCATTTGGAAGTTGTGAAATTCAGAAAGCGTACTCACATGTGGTCACAACTGATCTGCCAGCCGCTGAAGGAAAGAGGAAACAATGGAAACTATCATTAGAACAGAATAGCATGTCATAAATCTAATATTCTATAACACTTGTGTCAATAACATCGAGATAACCGTGCAATTATTACACGTTTCAGCACGGTTTTGTGAAATCAACACCCGTCAAGTGCAGGTATTCATTGGGAGATTCCATTTCACAAGTCGGATGACTTCACACAAGTAACAATTGAATAAAACAAAGAAGTAGATTACAAGATTATCAAGTTCGACTGTTGTTTCCATCGTGAAATTGATTAAAGGAGAAGAAAACATATGACTAATGTATACACGGAACGAAACATCTATCTCCCCCGTATCCAAAAATGTAAGCAAATATTTTTGCGATTTTTTCTACTCGATTAAATCGGCGTTCAACCTGCGCATCATTGTCTCTCAAGCGTGCCGCCATTCAGGCTAGGATCGTCTAAGCGTGTGACGTCACCGGGGCCTCGCCGCTCTCTAGCGGGGAAGGTGAAAATATAATGACATTGCATGGAGATATATTACAAACCAAGCCTTTCTTACATTGGAATGATTACAATTTGACAGGAATAGGAATCGCACATCGTGATATGACTGAAATAGTGTTGAAAGACTGATAAATTCACTCCAATTTATTGCAGCAGCCTCACCGTACAAAAGTTCTTTCCTGATGAGTTTGGAGTAAAATCCTGCCGACCGACGTTATGCACCCACTGTTCCAGTACATCTGATGAAATGTCACGGTCTTTGGAAGGTTTTTATTCCCAGTTCTGTTAGAAGAGCCAAACGACACACACCGCGGCATGATGCCCGTGTATTTGCGGAATATTGGCACACTACCTCTATCAAATTATAACGGTATGCAAAATATAGACAGCAGTCCCGAGAGTTTCTCTTACTAATAACGTACAGGGCGAAAGTGAGCATGAACCCGGCTGACGTCACGAAGCGATGCGCACAATATGTTTTTGGCATTTCTGATTGGTTAAAATAGACGCAAGCTCTTGTAATGGCGGCACTTATGAATCTGTCCAGTTTTGATGTTTCAATATGAATAGATCGGCGGTAAAAAATCGCAAAAAATATTTGCTTACATTTTTGGATACGGGGGAGATAGATATTTCGTTCAGTGTATACATTAGTCATATGTTTTCTTCTCCTTTAACAAAGCGACACAAATAGACACATATCCACCTAATTTCCACACAGCTGACGCAGCTGACAGGATCACTCCCCATTTGAGAGGCCACATAAAGTCGTCGACTGACATTGGCACGATGTCAAACGAGACGGGAGCATCAGTGGAGTTTTTTTTCAAGAAAGGGGAAGGTTGTCAAAGTTTAAAGTATGTTTTCAACTTTTCATTATAATCTTTGTTGATAATCAATTTGAGTAGTGCAATAGAATAGAAATAATGTTTTCATAGGCGGGCTCAATGGTTATTTTACGCAAAGTTAGTGTGGGAAAGATAAATTTTAGGGCGCGGGCTTTGCCCTGCCCTAAAATATCAACTTTCCCACACCAGCCGTACGTAAAATAACCATTGAGCACGCCTATGCAAACATTATTTCTTAAATTTAATAGGCCTATACACGGTGAAAGGACTAAACGGTTAATACAGTTAGATTAGGACCCCCCCCCCCAAACAATCCTTGTATTAGCGAATCTGTGTTAGAATATAAACCCTTTCTAACCGGGGTTAGGGTTAGGGCTAGGGATAGGTTACATCCTTTCCAAAACATGGGATGAGGGTTAAGGTTAGGATGCAATCCTTCACAAAGAGAGATTTGCACACACGCGTTGTAGTTTTCAAAAATCAATATTGAGTTACTTCCCCTTATTGTCATCCTCTCATTAGCATCTAAGTAAATACTTCATTGTTTAGTATAGATTCGCTCTGATATAGTGATTGGAATAGAATGGTTATGCTGGATTCTTCTGTCAAACGCGCATGTTCTCAAACGTGGTCGATGATTTTTTACATATAATCACGCGATTGAACACGACGATCACATACACGAATTGATCGAATCACTGACCCTAAACTGGTTTTACTCCCGAACCTGAACACTGATCTTGCCTACCGAATCCTTACCTGACCCGGAACCTAAAATCTGAGCATATGGTATGTCCTGTGAGGACATCACTTCTGGTGATTACGTCGAAATCTTTGATTACGTGAATTCCTGTGATTACGGCACTCCCGCTCTGCTGCCTCCCTAGTTGCATCATGCTCCTGCTACTGTGATCACTCGGCACGGTCTCGTACTTTTATATTGGACATACATGTAGTATCTCGACCCGCACTACTAGGAATCCATATTGAAAGCACATTATCACACCGAAACTCCGAGCAGCGCATGTCAGCTGTATGATTACCGTTACCACGGAGATCAGCTTGAGACGAACAACCAGGAGAAATACCTCAAATTAGAAGGGATCATTCAGGGGTAGAATCAAGGGAATGTCCCTGTCATTTGGATATATATTATGTGTGCCTCACGTGAGTCGGATCACGGTTTACACAGGGGAGAATCCCTACACCATTAATGCACGAGATACAAAATGACTTTGATGGAATAGGCCGAGCGGTCGCGAATGCTACCGTCACGTGACGACCCTTTCGTTACACTGCTGTGATCGCATCCGGCTTCCATTGGCGAGGATATATATTCTATAACATTGCCAGTCATGTCAGGTAATGACAACGTGTTCCCATGAACATGTTAGTAAGAATATGCCCTTATTGAGAAGAAATTGTACTTGAATCAGAGTTAAGAATAATTCTATAAATACATTATTTAAGAAAATATTTCAAAATCTGATGTCGGATTTCAGGCAGCAAGTTTGGGCTAGCAGATGACAGAGAATTACGGTTCGATCGTCTGCTACCATAATACTAGCACTCTAACAATGAACCTTCTTCTCCTACCATGCTACTAGCACTCTAACAATGAACCTTGATCAATGAACTTTGAATACTAGCACTCTAACAATGAACCTTGATCGTCTCCTACCATAATACTAGCACTTTAGCAATGAACCTTGATCAATAAACCTTGAATACTAACACTCTAACAATGAACCTTGATCGTCTCCTACAATAATACTAGCACTCTAACAATGAACCTTGATCGTCTCCTACCATAATACTAGCACTCTAACAATGGACCTTGATCAATGAACCTTGAATACTAGCACTCTAACAATGAACCTTGAGTACTAGCACTCTAACAATGAACTTGGTCGTCTCCTACCATAATACTAGCACTCTAACAATGGACCTTGATCGTCTCCTACCATAATACTAGCACTTTAGCAATGAACCTTGATCGTCTCCTACCATAATACTAGCATTTTAACAATGGACCTTGATCGTCTCCTACCATAATACTAGCACTTTAGCAATGAACCTTGATCGTCTCCTACCATAATACTAGCATTTTAACAATGGACCTTGATCGTCTCCTACCATAATACTAACACTCTAACAATGAACCTTGAATACTAACACTCTAACAATGAACCTTAAATACTAGCACTCTAACAGTGAACCTTGAATACTAGCACTCTAACAATGAACCTTGAATACTAGCACTCTAACAATGAACCTTGAATAGCAGCACTCTAACAATGAACCTTGAATACTAGCACTAACAATGAATCTTGAATATTAGCACTCTAATAATGAACCTTGAATACTAGCACTCTAACAATGAACCTTGAATACTAGCACTGTAACAATGAACCTTGAATACTAGCGCTCTAACAATGAACCTTGAAAACTAGCGCTCTAACAATGAACCTTGAATACTAGCACTCTAACAATGAACCTTAAATACTAGCACTCTAACAATGAACCTTGAATAGCAGCACTCTAACAATGAACCTTGAATACTAGCACTAACAATGAATCTTGAATATTAGCACTCTAATAATGAACCTTGAATACTAGCACTCTAACAATGAACCTTGAATACTAGCACTGTAACAATGAACCTTGAATACTAGCGCTCTAACAATGAACCTTGAAAACTAGCGCTCTAACAATGAACCTTGAATACTAGCACTCTAACAATGAACCTTGAATACTAGCACTCTAACAATGAACCTTGAATACTAGCGCTCTAACAATGAACCTTGAAATGAACCTTGAATACTAGCACTGTAACAATGAACCTTGAATACTAGCGCTCTAACAATGAACCTTGAAAACTAGCGCTCTAACAATGAACCTTGAATACTAGCACTCTAACAATGAACCTTGAATACTAGCACTCTAACAATGAACCTTGAATACTAGCGCTCTAACAATGAACCTTGAAAACTAGCGCTCTAACAATGAACCTTGAATACTAGCACTCTAACAATGAACCTTGAATACTAGCACTCTAACAATGAACCTTGAATAGCAGCACTCTAACAATGAACCGTGAATACTAGCACTAACAATGAATCTTGAATATTAGCACTCTAACAATGAATCTTGAATATTAGCACTCTAATAATGAACCTTGAATACTAGCACTCTAACAATGAACCTTGAATACTAGCACTGTAACAATGAACCTTGAATACTAGCGCTCTAACAATGAACCTTGAAAACTAGCGCTCTAACAATGAACCTTGAATACTAGCACTCTAACAATGAACCTTGAATACTAGCACTCTAACAATGAACCTTGAATACTATCACTCTAACAATGAACCTTGAATACTAGCACTCTAACAATGAACCTTGAATACTAGCACTCTAACAATGAATCTTGAATATTAGCACTCTAACAATGAACCTTGAATACTAGCACTCTAACAATGAACCTTGAATACTAGCACTCTAACAATGAACCTTGAATACTAGCACTCTAACAATGACCCTTGAATAGTAGCACTCTAACAATGAACCTTGAATACTAGCACTCTAACAATGAACCTTGAATACCAGCACTAACTATGAACCTTGAATACTAGCACTCTAACAATGAACCTTGAATATTAGCACTCTAACAATGAACCTTGAATACTAGCACTCTAACAATGAACCTTGAATACTAGCACTGTAACAATGAACCTTGAATACTAGCGCTCTAACAATGAACCTTGAATACTAGCGCTCTAACAATGAACCTTGAATACTAGCACTCTAACAATGAACCTTGAATACTAGCACTCTAACAATGAACCTTGAATACTAGCACTCTAACAATGAACCTTGAATACTAGCACTCTAACAATGAACCTTGAATACTAGCACTCTAACAATGAACCTTGAATACTAGCACTCTAACAATGAATCTTGAATATTAGCACTCTAACAATGAACCTTGAATACTAGCACTCTAACAACGAACCTTGAATACTAGCACTCTAACAATGAACCTTGAATACTAGCACTCTAACAATGAACCTTGAATACTAGCACTCTAACAATGAACCTTGAATACTAGCACTCTAACAATGAACCTTGAATACTAGCACTCTAACAATGAACCTTGAATACTAGCACTCTAACAATGAACCTTGAATACTAGCACTCTAACAATGAACCTTGAATACCAGCACTCTAACTATGAACCTTGAATACTAGCACTCTAACAATGAACCTTGAATACTAGCACTCTAACAATGAATCTTGAATATTAGCACTCTAACAATGAACCTAGAATACTAGCACTCTAACAATGAACCTTGAATACTAGCACTCTAACAATGAACCTTGAATACTAGCACTCTAACAATGAACCTTGAATACCAGCACTCTAACTATGAACCTTCAATACTAGCACTCTAAAAATGAACCTTGAATACTAGCAATGTAACAATGAACCGTGAATACTAACACTCTAACAATGAACCTTGAATACTAGCACTCTAACAATGAACCTTGAATACTAGCACGCTAACAATGAACCTTGAGTACTAGCACTCTAACAATGAACCTCGAATACCAGCACTCTAACAATAAACCTTGAATACTAGCACTCTAACAATGAACCTTGAATACCAGCACTCTAACAATGAACCTCGAATACTAGCACTCTAACAATGAACCTTGAATACTAGCACTCTAACAATGAACCTTGAATACTAGCACTCTAACAATGAACCTTGAATACTAGCACTCTAACAATGAACCTTGAATACTAGCACTCTAACAATGAACCTTGAATACTAGCGCTCTAACAATGAACTTTGATCGAAACTCCAATTGTCTCCGTAGGCCAAGGAAAATAGGGAATTCTTCTAAAAAATTTGAACTGAACAAAAATTTTAATCAGTCACTGTTCACTTCGATTCCATAAAGAGATAATTCGATTCGTCGTATTACCGTTTGGTTTCAAGTGCAATCACATTCATCTGGATTGGGCCATCCAATTTGAAGAAAATATACCTACAGCATATAGTTAGCCCAATGGATACAAACTGTACAGAACTTTTGGCAGACCTAGATATCTGTTCTCGTATGAATAAGCCTTTATGCAGAAATTGTCAAAAGATAACCATTCTACAGCCTGTTCCTTCTCATTCTCCAAATTCTATATAGAATATCTCCTAGCAGTGGATAATCCTGGTATTGCTGTCAACGATATGTACCACCGTCACTGGATTTGGAGAAAACTACTGATAGCCCAGATGAAACATCCTATCTGGACCTATACCTTCAGGGATTTCGACTGTATGGTAAGAAACACGATAAAACATCTGACAGTTAACTACCGCTTTCTGGATAGCAATATTCCAGAAGGATCTGCATACGGCGTATACATACATACATACATACATATATTTCGCCTGGTAGCATATGTTAGATCATGTGCAGACTGTGACGATTTCAATCAAAGCCACGAAATATTATTGCGAAAACGTGCCAAGCAAAGATATACACAAATCGCCTCGATTCAATGTTTCTCAAATTTTGTGATAAATATCGTACACTGACGGCTATCATGTGATTTTCTCCATGATGTCCAGATAAACAGTCAGAATAAAGCGTGACTGAGGTACATACTCTGAAAACAGAAAACTTGTCAGTCGTAGAACATCATCTATTCTTGCTGACAACCTTTAAAATATGTTGACCGCTTCTCTCGTGTAGGAAATCATACTTTCGTTTTTATTGTCTTTATTTCATACACATCTGGAAGTTGTCCTACCTGCCATACGAAATATGCATTTCGGTTATGCTGACGCGGAAATTCTTTTATGGATTACGGCAGCATATTGAATGTTGGGTCTGGCGTTTGCTATCGTAAATTGTATCTAATTCCGCTTATTCGGGGGCTAAGGACAGTTTGAACGTGATGTGTTTTACGCCCCCCAAAGTGTTCGAATGAACAGTCACAATCAAAGTCATGTCGTTTTCTTATTGGAATGGTTCATTTTGTTGTTTCAATACTTAGATTCGCCAGCACAGTAGAGAGAACCCTAACGTTCTGAGGATATAGAAGTAATACGGCATTCTTACCTGAGATGCTGATAATGGCGAGAGATATAATGCAAAATAACGACAGGTTTGTGGCGTCCATCCTTAATTCAGTGAATCGCTGGATCTGGAACTGATATACACGAAATTTGATCAGTTACATTTTGAATATGTTCTTATTGCAATTCGATATAATTCGCAGTTGTAGGCATTTTCGCATCATCTTTTTGAACGGCAATAATAATTCAACTGAACGATATAATAAATAATATTTTGAGCCCGTATAATTTGTCAAAAAATCAAAATCGGGAGACTTTCCAAATAACTTACGTTGTAAGACTATATCCGTGTAAAAGGATGTATTGCGCACGGATTGGATATCCCCTTTCCCAGTACTTCTCCATAACATATGTAGGAGACAAGAAGTTAGGTTCCCATCCACGAAAGTATTTCCATAAATTATCTTTCCTTTAATCGCGATTTTTTTCTCATTTTTCCGATAAAAAATAATAAAAGAATGAAATAAAAGTAAAAACGTTTGACCGTGGACCAATGGCTAGTATAAGGTTGAATTTATCGGGCGAAACCCAAATTTTCTATAAAATTCATAAAACAGTCGGGATATGTAGATAGCTATTTATTCACAAGTTACAATAGCCCCGGAGGACGATCTCTTCCGCACTGTCGATAATCATCGGTCGTGTTTAAAGATATCACAATGAGTTTATTTGAACACGTTATCGTGAATCATAGGTGATCGATTGAAAACGATTGCAAACAGGAGGAGAACGCAATAACAGTGAGCGAGTCCCTCGCTCTTTCGAAACTGCATCAGCTACAAAGGTTTCCAGAATCGAGATAGAACCTCGAACGATATTACAAAACGCTTCCTAAGAACCGACTGGTGTAAACCAGGATCAATCGAGACGAGAAATTTATCCGTATCACCCGATTATCGAGCAAACGTCTCGATCGATGAAACGTCGCTCGTAAGTTCCCACTGTCTATAGTTAAAGCAAGAGTATAGAAGACAGTATGTAGGGTTTTAAAGCTTACCCTTGATTATGTTGTTGTAATCTGTGAAACTAATTCCTCGGTTTCGCACCTCTGGTTGATATTCTCAAATGGTGTACCGCTTCCACTTTACTTGCTGTGGTAATACAGCCATGTCGAAAGAACTATATGTAACACGAGAATACATCCACTTGCATTATCTGTATTTTTTCTGTCATTCAAAGCTTTTATTTCAATACATTTACTTGCATGTGGTTTTCTGCGGTTAATGGGTGCTTCTTTGATTTTGCCTAACTTCTTTTAACAAACAAACTAAAAAAGTAAACTAATGCGTTTTTTGTGTTATGCATTTTATGTTGTTTCCGCTCTAAAAAGGTACTTTTCAGTCGCGCACGTTTGTACGTTCGAGAGTGCATATGTCTCGAACCACCAATTGTTGCGAACGGGAAGTTGTACTATATCATATACGTCAAATGTGCACGGATATTATCTGTGTCGGTACTGGTTGGTACAACACAGACTGCATCCGTGAGAAATGAATACACCCATCAGGCCTACTATTTTAAGGTGTTAGTGAAGAGAGTGTTGTTGTTGCTACAGAGTATGTTGAAAATTGCTGAAAATTGTGTTCAAAATAAGACAACTTGTGTTAGAATCAGCACCAATTTGTATGGATCTCAATACGATTTTGTGTTAATATACGAAGCTCAACACAAACATCCATACTGATCTTAAAAAAACCCCACTGTGTTAGTCATTTTAGCATCAAATTGTGCTAATACAATACAATTTATTTCGCAGTTATTGTCCGAAGAAAATGACATTGCATTTGCAGTTCAGTTAGGGGTCACGTCCAATCGATCGAGACGGTTTCTCGATTAACGAGTAAAATCGATAAATATCTCGTCTTGAAAGGTCCCGGTTTATCTCTATCGGTTGTTGTCCCGGTTTGCTCCCGGTTTTCTCTCGAAGCACAAGACCATCTCGATCCCCTTCGAAATAATTCGACTTGCTTCGAGACTGTAATCGAGATGCCTTCAAATGAACGTTTGAACCATTCGGAATACGTATGCTCGTCATAAATATACTTTTCGGTGGGGAAATTATTCTCGGCGAGTACATATGCATTAAAACACGGATAATATATTAGATTAAACATGAGTCGTTTAATGTTACTTTGTTATTTCGTCTCGAAAACTGTAGTCGCATATATTTTGTTACTTGTTATCTTTATACATGTAGATCTTTATTGAAACAAATATTTAATAGAATCTTGACTTGAAAATTATAGTACCACGTTCGTCAGAGATTTTTCAGGTATCCAAATATGCAGTGGCTTTGAAGGCCACAGGAGGGGCTGGAAATTTACTGGAAACCGGCTGATAGTAAAATCATATGTGATCGTTGGTCTAAAGCAAGATTGCACTCTGAATTTGGCGATAATTACTTTTATTAATCATGTTATGTTGGGAAAATATTATCAGCAATAATAATAATGGAACGCGAGTATATTATCAATCCCGCCAAAAGTATTGTTTCCGTTTGTTTCCTTTAAAGAAATTAGCCCCTGTTGTTTCAAGCTGAAGATTTTCAGACCGACTGTGGTGTGAATTATCAACACCTCTATAGTTCCGATTGTCAGTATTTCCACTAACCACTTCCACGCAAGCATATATATCAGAAAAAACTGTGTTGATATAATCTCCTTATTTGAACTATATCACAAGATGGTAATTCTCTGCATTGAATAACACCAAATTATTAAATAAATTATAAACGGAGGTTAATACACCGGTCAAATATTTAACATAATCTTCATTTTGCGGTTGAAACGATTCACGTTGGTTCAAAATAATTTAATATAGAAAATAATTAAGGCATGCTTCCATTTCATTAATATTCAGGTCCTATCCAGTTGTCTCATTTCTTCCGCGTCCGATACTAGCCAGATATAAAATCAATTATCGATGTGAGATAAGAACATTCAATCATATATTTATAATTTATATAGATAAATGAAACGTATTCTTTCAATTGGATTCAGGAAAAACAGGATATGAATATATCGGATAAATGTTGAATAACATGAAAAAAACCTCTTTAAAACAATCCGTTGTCGAGATTCTATTCTGGGCCAAAATATGCGAATATGACGAGCGCCAAGAAAATATCATACCCACAAAACACTCTGATCGCCTATTGCATGAAACGGTCAAATTAACGGCAACAAAACACAGACATATAGAAACCGGGACCCCCTTCGATATTAGCAAGTAATTTAATACCCATCTCGAAAACCGGGACGTTTCGATCGAGATAGAACCGGGGGCAAACCGGGAGACGACGCCAGGGGTTCCGGTTCTGCCCTCCTGGTTTCAGCCGAGAAATTTCTTGATCCATCTCGAAGGCATCGAGAAAGTACCCCGATTAATTGGACGTGACCCCTCAGTTCCTAGAGTTGTGTAAATGTTAAATATTGAGCGTGCAAGCATGTAACCCAGTAATAAAGTGAAAACTGTAGCATTAGGCTGAGTTGTCAGTTCCGGTCAGTCTAAATTACACGCAATATGGAATAAGCTCCCGGTGAATGCATAAAGAAATGTTACCATACCAATATTGGTAAGGGCTATTAATATTTAGTCGAATTTAGACTGATTTTTTTTCTTCTTTTTTTTCCAAATTTATCTTTGTTCACTGGTAGATTGAAAGATTAATTTGAGAAATTGTCATAAGTAACGCCATTATGTCTGAGCAGAGAATGATTCGCACGAATGCATAATCAGCATATCTGTCAAATGCGTTCGATACATACGTGACGTCGGGACAACCGCGTCTCCAGAGACGTTCTCCTTGTGTTCTACTAGGTTCTGTGAACTCTCCAATGCCCGACTGTACGTCTGAGCGTTGTGCCAGAGAACAGTAGGGAGGATAGGACCGAATACCTCCGATATTCGTGATTGGATGTACCAGAACCAGCTGCCGTGAGTAGCTTCACAATGGACATGTCCACTTCCCCAGATTAGTATGATGGTTGTAGATGATCGAAAATCAAGCCGTGCTGACGCTGTAGTCTGATCGTCTGCGTCTTTCATTTCTATAGAACATGACTGAATGTGTCTGACCATTTTCAATTTTCAAAATCCGAGGTGTAAATTTCACCTACGAACGAGAGACGAACCAGTCAGAACTTACCCGCCGATTGCGTGTAGGGTGACATCATCCTCATGTATCTACGCCATTCCTCCTAATATTATAGCTGTGTCGGCCAAATATAAACATCAGTCAATCAGTAACGCTCCACTCAGAAATTCAAATGTGTTGGAGGTCAGTGACGTCTCGTGATTGATAAGATCTTTGAACATTGAAGGGGAAGGGAAACTCGAAGTGAGAACGTAGAAATTGGCCTAGTGAAATGAAGATGGATCGTCTGATGTAAGTATGGGTCATGTAACGTTTTACTTTTCCAGAAACTACTGAAAAAAACCTGTCAACATACCACCGATTAATCGTTCTTCAATATCGGTCAGATTTCTTGAAACTTGTTTTGTCACATGCGTTTCATGTACACAGCACACAGCACCATATGGTGAACAAGTAGTGGTAATTAGTTGATGATAACAATGCGCATGTCACCAGACAATTTTGTTGATGAATCTATACATGTACAGTGTAAAATACAGGCAAACAACAAGCACGGGATTTGGATAGTGTAATGTGGCTGCGAGTAGCAAATTCAACTAAAATGTTGAGGCAGTATTATGAAATGACTGAATTTCAGTATATTAGTAAATCGACATAGTTTTGAACTAAAGGCACGTTTTTGCGCAGTCGCTCTAGCCTGAATTTAAATCCAAATCTTCTGATGTTTTTATTACTTGTAGGTCTGGACAAGTGGGTGTAATAAAAGATATCTAATCATACAAAATCCAGTGGTTTGTGGTTACTTAAAGGACGCAACATGGAAACAACAGATTGTTGTTGGAATCTGGCAGGGAATCTGGTTATTTCGCTTGTAACGAATGAGACACTGGGTCGATCAAAATCCTGTAACTAGATGTCCAACTGACTGACGACAAGGTCGCGAATGAGTCATATGTGTCGACATCTCTCTGGATGTACGAGGTAAACGAATATATCCAGAACCTGCGGAGATCATCTTCACGTTATGCCTCGCCAATGGTTTGTGTACAGAAGACTAATGTCGGACTTGGACTGTACATCGATCACGGGGAGCCCAACAAAAAACTGTCTCTATCCGTCAACTAGGATGTTCTGCAAAATTATGTTAGTTGTCCATAGTTTTCGAAGGGAAGACCTATCGCCATGGATTCTCATCAAGAAACGGTCGCCCATTTATTGCCTTCCTGGCTTCATGGGAATTTGAGGGTGGATCAGGGTTCCATTCTGTCTTATAAACGTCACTGCATCATTTCAATTGTACATGGAGGTCCTAACCGAAAAGAGAGATAAAATTTGTACGTCCCACTTTGATGACCTTCTGATCCACGGTGAAACCTTTGAGAAACATGTCGAGGGTGTTCGCTGGATTGTGGCATATTTATAGTATGGCATAATAGTAATGAGAGATGATTGTCGGATGGATGCCGCCGCTGTTGTGACACTGAAAAACAATGGTTTTCGAATAACGCACTGTGATCGGTAGTAATTACATAACTTGTCCAGAAGGGGCCTTGGTTGTTTCGCTGAAGAGTCCACTGGAAAGGCGCAACAAAAAGCAGGAACAACAAGGATTTAAGCGGAAAACTGGACAGATACAGTCACTTCGCCAGTGCAAATCCAGTGTAAATTCTCGAAACATTGCTTCTGCCCACACCAAAGATAGCGTAATACCTTTAAACTGTGATGCATTCGAACTACTTTATCAACCTTTCAATCATGGTTTAATTGCAGTATTCATTAGGTTTATAATGAGATAAACTTGCTTACTCATTCCGTACAATACTATATCGGTCTGCGTTCCAGCACAATGTTCTACCACAGATGCATTCACATACATCACAGCCAGTGGCCAATAATATCTGGCCTACAGGCCGCGATGAAGATCATCGCTGTGGCAGTTTGATTGGCTCCATGCCATGCTGACCTTACTGAATACTCATATCACATAACGAGTTATTTCACTTCTTAAATCAAAACAATTTTTCCTGACAATGGGCTATATCCTACCGCATCCAAATTCGACATAATATATAGTTTGTTGAATGTCGTAATTGAATACGTGTACGATATCTGGCGATTGATCGAATATCCATACTGATACTTTCCGAGCATAGAATCAATTGCTTCGTCGATTGGGGGAAGTTCCGAATGGTGGTATCTATACCAACTGGCATTTGGCAGCCAGTTTTTTTTAGTTCTTAAAACCCTCACGAAACAAACTGAAGCAATGAAAGATATATTGGATAAAACTGATTTGTTTAATGATTATCTCCTGTACAGAATATAATCGCTTCAAATGGAAAAAATATCCCTTTCACCCTAGGGAGCGTCCGTAAAGGTCACGTGCCTAGCGGTTATATGATAAACTAGGATCCCGGAAACAGTAAAAATCCGGAAAAAGGACTTTACAGTGCCAAAAATATTGTAAAAACGGATATATACACCCATGGTCGTGTGCAAGTTGGGTGTGGATGGGCTCAGACTGTAGCGTAGGGGTATACTAAGACTGGGGTATGCGCATGTGCAGTCGATGCGTGCGTAGTAGAGGAAGTGTGTGGGTTGCGACCAAGGGGTCGCGTGACAACGTTGGATACAGGTCATGGAGTGCAGTGGAAGATATTACGCTATCCAATCAGACTAACCACCTGAAGTTCAGGTCGTGGATTGGCTACTCACTTCATCGCACGCAACTTGCATTGTACGCGTGTGGATCGCGATTTCACATATCGGTACGCTATAAAAGTCCCACGCTTGGGCCACTTGTTCATTTGTTTGCATGAAGAGCGTTGAGCCCATTTCAGGATGACGGCAATTCCTGCGTCCTTTTCTCAGCCTGACCCACGAAATCCTCGTCCACACGAATGATGAGCGCCTGGGGTGTTTGCAACAGTGACGCATCACAACCTGTGTTCTGTGTCACGATGTCTGCATCCGCTGCGGCCCCGTCTTTGTTCAATTGGGTCGGCTGAACGGACCCACGATGCATTTCACTATGAATCCTGATCTATGGTCCACATTCGAACAGGTCGTGCCGGTTGTGGACGACGTACTTGTCAAGGAGCGGTCAGTCTTCGTGTTGGCAGTCAAATCGGCCTTGCAAAGCGCAGTGGCACAGCCCAATGTAGCTATATCTAAAGACGCCATAATACCGAAAGACGTTATAAATAAAGGGACTCGCATCAGTCGTCACCACGAAACACTGGGAGAAGATGTTGGACAACTTGTATTACAATCCTCAGAGCCCTACAGCCTTCCAAGCTCCACCGGATTCGCTGATCGCAATTCCAGGCTTTGTAACCGAGTCATCGTCGGGGGCAAGGACAGTCAATGATAAATCAACTTGGTCGACATGGGTGCCTTTGCTAAAGACAAAGGCGGAAACTGGTATGTCGTGACCTGCATCTACATTCTATCGAAATACGCTTGGATCATGCCCACCCGGAAGAAAACGGAAGCGAATCTCATCAACGCCTTCAAACAGATGTTCAAGACTGGGCTCAACCGAATGTGCTTACAAACCGATGAATGGGCAAAACTCATCAGCAGACCTTTTCAAAAGTTTCTGAAAACCTAAAAGGAGTACTTTTATCACACCTACAACGTTCAATTGTATCTTCAAAGGCCGGAAGTACAAGCATATACGGCAAAGAATCCACGGTGGTACATAAATGCGCGAAAAGTTGTGGACGGTTACGTTCGGGCCTATACCCGTAGTATCCACATAGCCCAATCAATTCACACCCTTCGCTAGCGATGAAGTGTATTGCGTGGATGACCCAGTAGACGTACTTAGTGAGGCGTTGTCCGACACCCGTCCAGTGCGTGAGATGTATCGGAACCACTGGTGCATGATCAAACGGCATTTTCATCCTCATAACTTGCTGCTAGATATCTACAATTTCCGCCTGGTCGGCTTCTCTGTTCTGTGCAGCTATACCGAAGTCAGTTTTTAGGATGAAGCCACAGTCTTTGGCCTGAATCTCGCCTTTGGTTACACCCTACGCCATAAAAAGAGAGAGCAACTGCGGTATTACTACACAAGCGTCAACATCCACGTCTTCGACCAGCCCTTAACCAGTACGGGTCGTGTCGCGCTGGATCGGGCTGTGATTCAGATTGACATTTGGATCCGCTGACATGCACGACTATGTGCCTTCTCTAGCCCGCGAGCGCATTGGTCTGAGACTTCAATCTGAAGTACTGGTCCACACATGTGGCGGTGTGGGTTCGAACCCCAATCCCGACACCCACATTTTTGTCATACCAAGACATGTTGTAAAGCCATTGTACAAATGAAACCATATATGGATCATTTTGATCAAGATACTTAGCCTTGTCGAGATATCGGAGTTGTCTAAGGCGTCAGTCCCAAGTTCCATGATATATCCTTCACCGGAGGTATGGGTATACTGGTCTCCAAATGCGGGCATGGGATCGACTCATGAAGCCTGACAAGCATCATTTTACCGGCTAAAGTTGTGTATTAAGGTGTACTTGTCACCCGCCCGAGTGCGCGTTAGTGTCCATGCGCAGCTTTCTCTACACCTCGACTGACTCACCACCCCAGTCTTAGTCTACTGAGACGCCTAAAATCATGTACCATACCACAGACCTGCCTCTATAGGCTAGTGTATACGGAAATTTAGACATATCCCCAGTGCGCATCGGTGAATGCCATCTTTCTCTACACCTCCTCTCCACCCAGTCTATTTCTACATCACCAGCGCTCCCCAAGTTTGCACGACCCCTTGGGACAAGGTATGGCCCATACACAATTGACGTGATGCAACTCCGTTTTTCCGTATTTAGTCCGTGTTTTCCACCTTTTTCCAGAATCCTATTTTAGCATCCAGTCACGTAACCGAAATTGACCTCGCACTGGAAGTGGCCTCAGACCCGAATTGACTCGGCACCCAAAGTGTCTTCATCACCGGAAGTGACGTCACATGATCCGACAATTTACTTCCAAACAAATACCACAAGATTTATTCTTTGTATACTACTGAAGGCCTGTAAGCAATCTTGATTTAAGGTTAGTAAAATAATGATGAAGTTCTTTCAGTAGGCTATATAGGCCTACTCTTCAATAATTTTATCGAATGATCTTCATATCAGTCCATTCAGTGGGTATATGTGATCATGTAAGTTAAAAATATGACATCCTCACTATTCTTCGACTAAGATGAACAATATGACACCTTCGCTATTCACCCGACCCGGAAGCTTAATATAAAGCAAACATTGAGAAAAGTGTCTGCAGATAAAGATATAGTTTAGGAATAACGACGAGCTTCATAGTACGGTACTGATTGAAACTTTGACTCCTAAATTCCAAATTAGTCACGATATAAGCTCAAAACTCTCATTAGTCTGGTGTATACTTTCATCCATTGCATTGAAAATCCAACCTAATAGACTGAATTATGTCCGTGATTTCGATTGAAAATCGATCTGCTAGATTGAAAAGTAAGTCACTTGCAAGGATGCTTAATCGACCGTTGTTTAGTTTTTAACTATATTCTTACCTTCTCAATTGCAGTTCATTTTGTTATTTAGTTTAGATATGAATGCAGCATTCAATTTTGTTTAATGTGGCCCTGGCAGCAATAAGTTGTAAACACTCTGACAATGACCTCATTCTGAGTGTGTATTCTATTTTTTGTATAAAACTATGGAGAATGTACCGATAGAACCAGAGTGATGAGGCTGGAATGATGTTCCAGACAGTTGTATACTGCCTCATGTATGACAATATTCTCTGGAAGTTTCTTTGTGGGTATAAGGAGTTTTGGCACAGCACGTGGAAATCAATAAACTTTTGATCTGGCAGTGATATATATAAACAGTGTGTTTCCAGCCGGCGGGTTTAACTGTATAAACAAGTGACATTCTGTAATATTGAGAGAGATTGTCTTACAAGGTCCGTCTAACCTTGCACAGTTCAATTTTCGTTTTTTGTTTTTGTGTTCTCAAAATCAAAAATTGAAAATTGACCGTCAATTTTCAATTTTCGTTTCTTGTTTTTGTGTTCTCAAAATCAAAAATTGAAATTTGACCGTCAATTTTCAATTTTCGTTTTTTGTTTTTGTGTTCTCAAAATCAAAAATTGAAAATTGACCGTCAATTTTCAATTTTCGTTTCTTGTTTTTGTGTTCTCAAAATCAAAAATTGAAATTTGACCGTCAATTTTCAATTTTCGTTTTTTGTTTTTGTGTTCTCAAAATCAAAAATTGAAATTTGACCGTCAATTTTCAATTTTCGTTTTTTGTTTTTGTGTTCTCAAAATCAAAAATTGAAATTTGACCGTCAATTTTCAATTCTTGATTCTGGGATTACAAAAACAAAAAACGAAAATTGATATTTGACAGTCAATTTTCAATTTTCGTTTTTCGTTTTGCTTCACGCAAAAATGAAAATCAAATATTGAAAATTGCCTGGACTTGTCCGTTTTTCGTTTTTTGATTTTAACTTTGACGTATCTATGTTAAGTTCTCATGTGGATGGGTTATCATGTCACTTCCGGTACGACGAGTAGAATAGAAAACGCAAATCGTGTCGTATGAGAGGTGTGGAGCGTGAGAGGCATGTGGCCCACCAGGCCATCCTCGGGAGCCAGTGTATTGATCGATTTGTTAGGGTATCTATACATTGCCTTGGTTGGTTGCACACGATAGTTCTGGATAAAAAAAAGATCAAGGGGTATCCTCTAAATCAAACCAATTATTCAACAGGTTCAGCTAGCTCATTACTCCAATCCACTAGCTGGACGGTTTGAGATGTGACATCGCTGGCATAACTTTGATGTCAGGCTGAAATCGACATCGAGACGGAGAGTCAAGGCAAAAACCGCCGGCTTGGGATACCGACATGCTAATTCAAAATAACCTCGGGGATGAAATGTTCGAGATTGAGGCAACGACTCAAGAACTCACTCGAATCACCAAAAATGTCCAAGTAAACCCTGTGCGGGGATAGCCTATAGTATTGGACCCTTCTACGGAGGGCCAATGATAGGCTGATGCAGCAACAACAATATTTTCCCAGTTATACGCCAGATTTTGAAATCGAAAACGATGCCGCGCTATGTCATCGGTCAACTGAGACAGTCACGTGGTTGTGTATGAAGATTGGGGTGGCTCCTATAAATAGTGATCCAATGAAAATGCTCGTCTTAGTTTGAAATGGCGGAGTCGAATGACCAATCTCTGAAGGGGAGACAGCTGGAACAGTACACTATCACTGTCTGTTAATATCTTGAATTAACAGAGAGTACTGCAGTCTATGTGCGGGGATTCACGATTTACCTGGACTTGTGAAGATGCACCAGACAGGTCTGGATATGTGGCATCCCGCTGTTCTCAATGGTTATTGGCCTTGAGGCCTGAGCCAATCAGAACGCAGTCTTAGATTTTCTCATTTCTAAAAATAGATGTTTAGAGCGCTACAAAAGCGAACAGCATTCATGCAGACAACCGCTATTTGCTATTGATTTGAAATATAGTATTTATAAAGATACCAACAAAGATTTAATACCAATAAGAGTAAGTATGCGGCCCGTAAACCACCATTTCAAACAAGCACACAATCGCCACGTTTGATGTCAGACGTCTGAATGCTTCAACGCTTCAGGTCCAATCTTCATTCTCTATTTTTGGGACCTGGATCGTTGGAGCGTTCAGATGCTCGTCAACGTTCAGCGTCAAAAACGCTTCAACGCAAGTGTGGGTGTCAAACGCTTCAACGCATCGACGTGGGAAGTTTCCTTGGGGGTTATGATTAGGCATCTTCATTTTATCGAGCCAATTTCTACGTTCCCACTTCGAACCTGCCTTGATTCATCTGACCCCTTCAGTGTTCAAAATCCGAGGTGTAAATTTCACCTACTAACGACAGAAGAACCAATCAGAGCGTACATCGATTGCGAATGAAGTCACGTTGAGTGACATCATCCTCTATTAGCGGCGTCTTTCCTCCTAATAAGGTGCCCACTAATTAGGTCAGCCAATCAATAACGCTCTTGTGCGACCCATTTCGAATTTCAAATGTTTTCGAGGTCAGTGACGTCTCGTGTCTATTTATAAGTTATTGAACATTGAAGGGGTCCAGATATATCAAGGCAAGTTCGAAGTGGGAACGTAGAAATTGGCTAGATAAAATGAAGATGTGATTAGGGTACCCACGTATTTATTATACTACCCTACTTTAATGAAACTCCCATGTGTATCAACCCCGTTGTTCTCCATATAATGCTTCACACCTGCTGCACGATTGCCTACTCGCTTATGCGCAGTTGGCCCATTATATTCTAGCTCGAATGCCTGGCTCCAGGGATCTATAGTGTAGTGAAACTCCCACATCTTGCCCCCTACTGTTTTTCCATATTATGCTCCACACCTGCCTAAACAATCCGATTTGCGCTTTCCATACTACTCCGCGAACCGAAAGTGACATCATAAGTCTTGCGCGTGCGCAGTTAACATTGACGAGTCAAAGTTAATATCAAAAAACGAAAAACGGACAAGTCGAGGCAATTTTCATTATTTGATTTTCATTTTTGGGCCAAGTGAAACGAAAAACGAAAATTGAAAATTGACGGTCAATTTTCAATTTTTGATTTTGAGAAACCAAAAACAAAAAACGAAAATTGAAAATTGACGGTCAAATTTCAATTTTTGATTTTGAGAACACAAAAACAAAAAACGAAAATTGAAAATTGACGGTCAATTTTCAATTTTTGATTTTGAGAACACAAAAACAAAAAACGAAAATTGAACTGTGCAAGGTTACACGGACCTTACAACCATCTCATTGGGCAAGATCGTGAAATTGGTGGTGGAACTTTGGACTGTCCTCAAATGTTTTAACGCAAAAGGATTTGTGTGGAATTACTAGCTACTGAAGCACAGCAGTGTTGGTTAAAGTCCCTTTTTGAAGTCATGTGCAATTCCGCTGTGAAGTCGACGTTGTTGGGAGATTTCCATAGTGCTGTTCCTCGTTTCGAGTTACAAAAACTGGGCATGGACGTCGATGGAGTTGGGCTGCTGTGTGCAATGTAACACGTGTGGATTTCCCAATGGGTGGACAACAGGACTGGATATAGGATAAAGAACTGGAAGGAGTTGTACGACAACTCTAGGAAGAAAGCAGATTGAATTGAACTTTTAATCAACTGTGTACGACTAGTTAGGATCATTTAAGCTGCCTGCCTCACACTCTTACTGCATTGTAGTGAGCCTGAAGTTTGTGACACATCATACCACTTTTTGTAAGTATTTCTAGTTTCTGCTTGTTCAATTATATACAATCTTAACTGAACCATCCGCTCTTTTGTTGTAATTTTCATTGATAACTGTTTAGCTGCAGATTTGGCTCTTCCGGCTCTGTTTTGAGATCAATTATATATATTCGTGGGTGCATAACAACGATTGAATACGCTTCCGATGTCTTTAAAGTTTTGAAATTTCCAACTGAAGACTTCAGAACTTTATTCGTGGATAGAGGACGCCAAATTCTTCGCCTTATTTACAGGGGCAGCAGCTCTTCAAAACCGCATGTGACCATCAACGCTTGTGAAGTTGGCATCAATAATGTGTGATTCGTCACATGACGAACAATATGTACAACGTATTTATTTTTGGAACTGTGAAATTCTTGTTCAAAATATTGAATATAAACCTGACGTAGAAAACACACCTATCCACTTCGCTTTTAAAACATATTAAATAAGAGTTTCGTTTGTTCAGAGCAAACAGATTCAAGTCTCATTCCTGAGTTCACGCGTCCTCTTTAATTTTCATGATAACCTCTTTTAGAACACGTTTTTCTACTATACCAAACCAGATGATACAGTCGTTGGCTTTCGCGTCATCTGGGCTACAAAATCTACCGTTGAGACTGGATGCGAAGCAATCGTTATACCACCAGGCTCCGTGGAATTTTACGGCGCAATTCGTCAGCTGGTTCGGACCGTTGTTCCGGTCATGTGTGGAGAAGGGCATGCCGTTGTGGTTGTAGGAAGAACCTTCCCGGATGAAGGAGTCGATCAAGTTTCCAGTGAAGCCATGCACGTGCAGTTTGTAGTTGTCGTTCACGCTTTCGATCCAGAAATGAGAATACTCTGCGTAATAACGTCTACCGTACCAATCCAACATCTCTACTCGAAGTCTGGGGAAATGAAAAGAGGAATAAAACCTCGGTTACACAGGGAAGAGCATTGAATGGAGATACTGATTGATCATAATAGAAGAAACAACAGCTTGGTGTATACTACACGTACATTGCGATATTGACTAGTTTCGCATTCTGCTGACATATTTTGGTTCTATCTGCTAGTTCCATGTTACTTTTTCCTGATATTTTCGGTACTTCCTTTGTGCTATTTGTACCAGTATTCCCCAATGAGAGGTCGTAGGTTAACCCTACGTAGATCGTGCCATTATATGGTTTCAGACTGGTGGACCGTGTGTCAGGATCATGTGTCTAGGTTAACTATCCCCTCTGTCTACGACATGGTGCAGTGAGGCAGGCCCATAAAAAGTCGAGATTTGGACAGCTCTGTCACATGTAAACACTGTCGTGATAATTTGTTGACATGATAGGTAGATACTTTATTGCAGCAGGCCTATCGGCCCATGAGCATACATACATCAAGTTGACAAAAACTTATCGATGGGGGCTCGTTAATCTACACCATAATATTCAGCTCTATATACGTACGTCCGGTGAACGGGGAGACAGTACCATGTAAGAATTCATATTACTTGCAATACTAAATCTCTTAATTTGATAGCTTTCTCTACAAACATGGCAAAATTTCGGATGACAAGAACAGAATCTGAGCGGAGTAAGCGTATGAACTTGTCCATACTTGGATTATTCCTATAATATCTACCAAAAAAATGGGTACTTCACCTGGCTGAAGTCAATTCCTAGTTCCCAGTTCCTTATTCGCGAATAAGGAACTGGGAACTAGGAATTGACTTCAGCCGGGTAAAAACTTCTGCCGATAATCTACATACTGAGGGCAGATATGAGCAAAATGATATTCATCTTCTAGAAGGTTGACAGCATCGTTAATCCTACTAATTCACTCATTCACTCACGGCATGTTATCCCTTATGTATGAATAAGTACTGTATGTCTGTGTGACGGAGCATGTGCTGTTGAGAGTCTGGGGTACACTACAAGGGATCGTTGAAAATGAGCACAAAGAGTGCAGACAGTGTATTATCTGCGGCAGCGGAATTTCACAGCGCGGTTTGTCCCTTTGTTCGGGCTTTCATTCTGGTCAAGAGTAAATAATGAATCCCAGAGAACATAAGTATAACAATCTGAAAATAATCTTACTTGTATTTGCTCTGTGTGGTAAGATAATGGATGTTATCGTTGCCTAACCAGAACTCTCCGTCCAAGTCTCCAAACCCTTTTCTGTATGTATCCCAGTTCTGGTAGAAGTCCCTGTGAACCCAGAAGAAATTCTCCAATATATCTGCTTTCCTTGAATTGTTAGCTTTGCTTAATAGTAGTAGTAAAAGGCGATTTTCCTCGTCAATTGTGGTTCGCTGACTTCCGGTGTAAATAGTGGTGCGCCGCACAGGCGCAGTGCCCACGTCAGGTCATATCGCATCTTGTCACGTCACATTTGATGCGGAGTCAAATCCAGTGCGGGGTCACTACTGGTGGCATCCAGTGCGGGGTCACTACTGGTGGCCCTTTGAACTTGGGCCTCGGCAGGTGACCAGTCTGGGCATGTCTAGTGTGTGCTCTATGCAACGACGACGGGTGAAACGTTTGAATATATCCGGTGAGTGCCATATGCAGCGAGGGAGGGGAATCCCCTTTCCCGTCCGACTTGATTTCAGGCAGAAAGTCTTGGGGAGGCGGGGGATTGGGGTTGGGTGAAGGGGACGGGGGAGCGATTTGGACATGTTTTGCATGCCTGCACGTCATCATGAAAAACATTGTTGATCACGTCCAGCTCAGACTCGGAAGTTTAAGGGTATACGTCAAACATATCACACGACCGACATGGACATCGAACCCTGAATATACCTCTGTAATAACCATTAACCTATGTCATTTATGAAGTATGCGTCTGTAATCCGTTCGTGTTAGTTACCATTTCTCATTAAAATTACATATAACGGCCCTGGACACCAATAACCCGGATATAATGACTCCATCTGTACGCAAGGAATAAAGCCCGGGAAAAGGGTATTCATAGCGTGACAAAACTAGCATTTAATTCCGCGGAGCAAATTTTATAGTGTGATGGTTGTATCGAACGGTGTAGAGTACAACTAGAATTTGGTCAGGGCCATTGTGTAAATTTAGCCGGCGACGTCATCATGCACATGCGCACTGGGAAGAAAGGCTTGTTGTGGGAGTTTTTGAAGATGTTTGGATCATACTGGGTACAAATATGTCGAGCGTGTTATCCTAGTGAATCTCTCGTTACTTAGAGTAGGACTGGTGTGGTGACCTTGAACTGTGACGTCATTCTGTGCATGCGCATTCTGGTGATAGGCGAAAATTTTGCGAAGTAGAAAGGCATCATGGTGGAGAAAGGTATTTTCGAATGCGCATGTAAGTTTTTGGGGAGATGTAGGCCAAACTTGTTCCAAATGTTGCGTGCTTGATCGCTCTTGTGGTGTAGAGTGAGACCGGGTGGTGATATTGAACTGTGATGTCGATGTGCGCATGCGCTGTTGGCAGGGAAACTTGTGGGAGATTTTAGCGTGATATGATCTCACTGAAACTCCTGGTGGAGGTATTGCGCGCATACGCACTGGCTAGAGACGCATGTTAGGGATGTGTAGAAAGCTCCCGATATTGCCGTTTCATATATCCTATTTGTCTAACCGTGGTCTTAGAGGTAATTATGGGAGACAGTCGTATTCCCTCATTTCCATCTATGATGTTGAGGCGGACGTCGAAGAGCGTTGACTGGCACCACTGCGTTACAATGAATAAGTGGGAATTTCATGGGATATCACGTGATCATTTAGACCAATCGGAGCTTCTAAGCTCTTTTACCGTGGCGCTGAGGCCAATAAAGGCAGCCCTATCCGTAAGACGTGCTTTTAGGAAAAAGTAGGTCCACATTTCCCTATCAAGTGCGTTGTCGCGTAATGACATCACAGTCCAACGTCACCAGGCCACTCTTACTTACACAACATAAGTGATTAAGCATGACACATTTGGACCAAGTATGGCAAACATTTCCTAAAAAACTCCCATGTTCATTCGAAAATGCCTTTCTCTACTATTCCACAAGTGCACATGTTCGCATCACCCAACTGTGCATGCACATAATAATCGCAGAGTTCAAGATCACCACCCCAATCTTAATCTACGTAACAAGAGCTTCACTAGGACATCACGCCTAACACATATGATCAAAATATCGCCAAAAACTCTCACAACATACCTTCTTACGGAGTGTGCATGCACACGATTACGTCACCGGTTAAATTCACACAACGGGCCTGACACCACTCTAGTCGTTCTCTATATCGTAAGCCTATTTGATAGAACCCTGAAACAATACTATGTGCTTCATAAGAATTCATGTTTCATGCTATGGCTAGAAGTTACTAGATTTGTTTCCCAAAATTTGTACATGCACCATTTAGAGTTGTCTCCCTTGCGCACAGATGAAGCCACAACATCCGGGTTATTGGCGTCCACGGCCTCCGTTTGCAATTTTGATGGAACGGTTTCTTTACGCATACTTCATGGAGGACATATAGGTTTATAGTTATTATATATATTTAGGAGTAATTCTCCATATCTGATGTGATGATTTTTATCGCCGTGTATCTCGCGAGTTAAAGCTGGGTATGGCCAGACATGCTTTCCATGCTCACAGACTGATGAATCGTTATTTTCCCAGAACCTATGCCTGAAACCAAGTAGGACAAAGGAGGAAATTCTTTTCCTTCGTTGCATAGGGCACTCGTCAGTCATATCCATGCTTGTGACAGAGGCGACATTGTGGTAGAGCGCTCGCCTCGCAAGCGGCAGGTCCCACGTTCGATCACGGTCCGAGTCACACCACAAATGGTACTGGTATCTTCCCCGCTTGGCGCTCAGCAAGAAGACGATAGATCAAGGACAGGTTGGCACGCTGTCAGGATAATTTGACTGAAACGAGTACGATACAAGTTCCATTTTTTAACCCTATATGACCGGGGGGGGGGGGATGTTCCACTATGCCCCCCATACCAACTTTCTTCCCTATCTCTGGAACGACACAAAAAGCTGACCCTCTTCGACCTTTTAGCTTATCATATTGGGTGAAGCCATGCATGTGAAGCCAGAAGTTTCTGGTGTCAGTGTTTTTTTTTATGATAATGTCAGTAGCTTACTCAGCTCTGACATATGTTATGCAGATTTTATTCTGATTTATATAGCAGCATTATCCTTGCAGATAATTATCAGTATTAAATAGCTGAAAAATTGCTAAAAGCGACGTTCAAAGCGATGCCCAGACTTTTCATCTGCCAAGATCCAAACTCAAGGGTCCACCGGAAGTTATTCCGCACCAGATGTGAGAAGAACGGACGAGACTTGACCTGATGTGCGCACTGCGTCTGCGCGACGGGCGCCACTATGTACACCGAAGTCAGCGCGCTATAAATGATAAGGAATATCGCCTTTATATACTATCCTTACTAATCACGATATATGAAGCTTCTAGGGATTCGACATGACGTCATTGTGATGTATTAATAAGGTAACTTCCTTGTTTAGCCATGTTATCCATAGTTATCCATAATTCGTTCACTTACTACTAGTTCTCAGCTTCTCGTGTGCCTCTCGTTTGACTTATATAATAAGGTGGAACTCCTTTGACTCGTGAACTCGCAACTTCATCATTGAGTAAACTATACTGTTAGAATTTGAAAATTGAGCCGATCCAGTAATACTGGATGGAAGGACAATAAGAGTGGGTCGCCGCTCCATCGTTTCTAACTAGAAGTTCGGTCGACATATTATTTTGATTTTTTAAAGGTTTTGCCTATCTTTGTTTCGGACTCATAAACATCACTGCCTATCGAACTTTCATGAACTTTCATATCGAGTCGACATGGCGTTTATATCCAAATTGTATGATCTTGAAGTAATTAGATATCGAGTTTGGCCGATTAAACACAAAATTACGTACACAGATCCGTTAAACCGTTTCTGGATCACGGTCCAGGTTTTGTCACAGTTGACTCTCATTTTTCCCGGACCTCTGAGTGGTCGTATTAAGTACACACCGGGCCTTCCCATAAGGCGGCAGTCAATATCTACATAGAAAATACAGCCTGGCGTGAGGACATTACTTCTTTTATTTCACAAAATCCATGTTGTTTGTACATATATGCAGAATGATGTCAACCAACAGCTTAAAATTGTATCACCATCTTCGGTAGCCAGTTGTGCTACATCTCGAACCCAATCTGCATTTTAACATATATACACAGTCAAAAAAAATGGTGTTGGCCCAACACCCTTCTTTGGTGTTGAGGACCATAATGTGGAGAAATGGGGTTAACCAATGTGAGCACTAACAAATAATGTTGAGGTCAGTTCAATACCAAATAATGGTGTTGGCCAACACTGATAAAGGGTGTTGGAAATGGCTCAACACCATATTTGGGTATTCACTGCTAATTGTTAAAACTGGCTCAACACCAATTAATGATGTTGACCAAAACCAGTAGAGTGAGTTGGAGACTTGGTGATGGTCGAAATTCAACACCATTTATTGGTGATGAGCTCAACACATTGCTTTGGTGCTGATCAACACGATTTTTGTGTATATAATTCCAAAGCTCATTTCAAATTTCCATCAAACTTCGAGCAGGTGCGCTAACCAACGTGGTTGTTAGAGAGGTTCGTGATGTAGTACACTTGATTAGCTAGGATGCTACAGGACATGAATTTCGCATCTTTGATTCTGTTTCGTCGTTGAAAAACTAAATAACAATTTAGACTTGTCCACCAATGGTTATACGGGATACTATATTCGATCAAAACATTTCAGTGAACATAATTGGATGAAGAACAAGTCCTTATCTAGAGCAGTGAAGCAACGTTTCAATACCAGGTGTACTAACACAGGTTCTACATATAACATCTGCATTGAAATATTCTGCAATAAAAAAGTTTGTAGCCATAAAGGACCTGACAGGTTTAAATGAGGATTTGGCCCTCATCAGAAATTTTTCAGTACCGTAATCTTACATTATTTTATCGCATATTAATGTCATTTAGAAAGTGGGTAACAAATATAACCAATTATGTTTAGGATGACACTTTCTTGGTAAAGCACAATACTTGTGCTGAATGGGTCAGTCCCGTGCGTGACTCGAACTCGCGCCCTCAGAGTTTGGCAAAAAATCTCATGAAGCCAGTCCAGAATCGAGATAAACTTTACCACGAAATACTGGGCACTTCAGTAGTTAGTTGTTCCAAAAACGGTTTTGGTTCTGAACTGGCTTCATATGTTTACAAAGAGAAAAATGTAAACAGACGATTACTTCAAGATGCTTTTATTGCAAAACCCTAACCCCATGGCATGAAAAATATTCAGGCCAATCAACAAGTAAATAAACTTGAAGCTAAATTAAATATTTCGTAGATATTTCATTTCGGTACTCCAAACCTCACCTCACAAAAATCTCACTAAACCGCGCCACATTTCGTTACGTCTTGTGTTATATATAACCAAAATCTAATTCAAAGATCTTGTTCTAGTGCTCGCCTGGGTTGTATAGAGCCCCATGCGTTGGCTATAACCACATGCTATCTGGAATCACCAGGTGTCTGACGTGTACCGTTTAGATGAGGAAAACCCCATTTCCCGTAAGGCCATTGAGCCATTTTTACTTTCTGCATGATAAAAGGTGTTCTATATGGGCGATAAACTGAAGTTGCTTATATCAAATTTTAAATGGTCATTGGGTAAAGTGAAGTAGGATAGCGTCAAAGTGGACCTTTGGTCATTTTTGTATGCCCGGTGTGATGGATAAGAATGCCCTGGTGATTAGTGTCCCTTTTCATATCCTTTTCTATTGCAACCAAGGACGGAAACTTGTCCCCAATATGGAGAAAAGTGTCCTAGCTGGGTTAGAAGATAGGAGCCGGACACTCTTAGCCACCGGACATTCTTAGCCTTCACACCGGCATTGTTTTGTAGAGAATTCCCCATTTTTTTTCAAATATGATATCTCTAACCAAAACTAATCGAATGTTTCCAATATCACTATCACTATCACTTTTCACTAGCTCTCAGTTGTACTGATAGAAATGTTTGGTTAACAGAACCAACTAATTTGAGAATGTGATAGATTGCCCATTTGATCCAAACTTTTCGCGAATATTTAACCAAAACCCTTTTCGTGTGTCACGTCTGCACTTAATACTTAACACAAGGCCCGGCTTCACGAAAATGGTTAAAGTACACACAGTTCAACTGAAACATACCTTGGTTCTTCTTTTCCAGCTCTTGGAGCCGTTTTTCCAGTTGCATTCTGGAAATATGTTCGATTCTTAGTTTTTGCATTATCCGATTCACAACCGGGTTCTCGGAACCTTCTCCCCCGATGTCCAGTGCCTTGTCCAGACGAATCTGTAAGCTGTACACCTTGTCTTCTAAATGACGGAAGCTACTACTGCCCGCTTCATCGTTCATCATGTCTTGCATCCTTCTTTCCATTGCATCTAGCCTGTCCCCATAGCTGTTTTTCAAATCGTCTATGTCAGTTTGAAGGCGTCGTGTTGATTCGCACCCAGATTCGAATGCGCTGATGGGGATCCGAAAAGTTAATCCACAGGTGTCGGGCGTTTTCTCTCTCGCAGTTTCTTCTATAGACTTTGAAACTTCGAATTCTGATTTTTCGTTGACTTTAGTAGCATTGTCATTGTTTCTCATTCCTACATCTGTCAGCTCGTGTTCTTGACTTTTACACAGGCTGTATGGTATCAGGCCGACCAAAGTTAAACAAAGAATCGCTGAAAATTGATGAACCGACGCCATTTTTCGATCTAACTTCTGAGCGATCTCCCTAAGCCTGAAGAGTGAAGGTTACACGATAGCAGTGTGAGTGTGAATAATAATGCCGTGACTGGACCAAGATTGATGAATCTACTTCTCCAAATGAAGGTAGATGAACGTGCTTAAACAAGTTCACCTTCTTTATATTCAGGCCCCTTTTCTCGTTTTAACCAAACAGACATAAAATAGACGATCAATTTAGTAATGTAGTCGAAGATCCCTTAAAATGCTAGGGCGTAACAACCTAACCTGGAGTCTGTCGCATCGACTGACATTGACATATAATTCGCATCCTGCAATACAGCGCATGCCAGCTCTCCGACTTTTGCCATGTCTTAAAGTTCATCTTCATAACGTAAATGTTTCTTTTTGAGCCAAAGTCCAAATCTTGACAATTTTGAAACGCGACCGCATTCTGAACACTTTCCCCGTATTTGGAATGGCGAGAAGAGAAATGTGATCTCATTGATCAATGTGTCCAATCAGAGCGAACATGGGATACTGTCATGTGATCGCCTGTCATGGTCGCATAAAACAAGTAATCTGATTGGTCACAACATCTGTATGCCTGTCTCATTGACTGGCGGTGACAATTTTCAATGAGACAAAATGGCGGCCCATCTCTATCAGGGTTATCCAGGACAGAGATAACCCTGGTGCTAGCGAGGATTGTTATAGACTTCTGAGATGGCGTCCAACCATGACGGATTTCAAGAGGTGGCATGCGCTGTATCGGATCACCTGTAAACGAGGAGAAATGCGCGACTATATTGGGTTGCAAAGACAATCTGTCAGAAGTTAACCATCGTCGTGTCTGAAGGGTTTGAGTAAACTCGGACTAAAATTCTGCATAAGGCCACATCCTGAATTTTCCAAATGTTCATCAAATATCTAGTAGGAGGATTGCCGCTCCATTTGTAATCAACCTACAGATCACAATTCTCAGCCTAATCTTCTGAATTTCAGCTTATTGATGTGTGTTGAGTAATAGAATATTCTATAGAAAACACGAGTCCTCAAATTTGGAATTATAGGGTGTCATCCGGGAACCTCCAACCTTCACGTGAAATTGTGATATTTGCACAATATCTTGATCAAGTCGTTTCTGATAGCAACATGTCGGTTGCAATTCGTACCATTCCAGGGTTATGCAATCACGCTGAGAGAAAGAAAAGTGTATATAGCCAATGTTACACGGTTACCCTGGCAAAACAGTTTTGTAAGTAGTATACTTGGCGTAAATCGACTATTTTTTCACCCGGATGTAGAGTGAATTTGGGGAGGGAGTGTGGCGTGAGTAGTGGTTGGGTGTCGGCCATTTTGCAAAATGGCGGCTTTGGCGGCCATTTTGTTTTGGCGGCCATTTTCGAACGTGGCGGCCATTTTCGAACGTTTTGGCGGCCATCTTGGAAAATGGCGGCTTTGGCGGCCATTTTCGAACGTTTTGGCGGCCATTTTCGAACGCGGCGGCCATTTTCGAATGTTTTTGATTGACAGGTGGCCATTTTCGAACGTGGCGGCCATTTTCGAACGTTTTGGCGGCCATCTTGGAAAATGGCGGCTTTGGCGGCCATTTTCGAACGTTTTGGCGGCCATTTTCGAATGCGGCGGCCATTTTCGAATGTTTTGATTGACAGGCGGCCATTTTCGAACGTGGCGGCCATTTTCGAACGTGGCGGCCATTTTCGAATGTTTTTAGGCGGCCATTTTCGAATGTTTTTAGGCAGCCATCTTGGATAGAAAAACGTATAAACGGGGCAAATTTTTAAGGGTGGGGTGTATTCATTGCACTACCTACCTGACCTGACCTGACCTGACCTGACCAGCCTGCCTGCCTGCCTGCCCGCCTCCCTGCCTGCCTGTCTGCCCGCCTGCCTGACCACTAGCCAGCCTGTCTGCCTGTTTGGCTACCAGCTTGTATTAGACGAAAGCACGAGACGTGAAGAAGATTTGCCCTGGGACCCAGCAGTACCTCCGGTTGAAGTCTTGCCTCAAGACGAGCGCGTGAGGGAGATTTATCAACGACACTGGGCTACCATACGCCATTGTTTTCATCGTGACCGTCGTCTATTGGACTTGTATAACTTTCGACTGCAGGATCTTACGTATTTGTCTACTTATGCGGAGAACATTTTCACAGACCAGGTCACAGCCTTCAAGTTGAATCTCACTTTTGGATACATCCTTCGCCATAAAGAGACAGACCAGCTGCGGTATTATTATCCCAGCAATAATACGTATGTGTTTGACAAGCCAATCACGGTGACGAATGCCATTTCCCTGCAGCCACTCATCGATCAATTGACTACGTTGGACCCATTGGAATGGGCCCGGTTGCAACGCCCCAATACCCAATGGCTTGTGGAAAGGGTGACCAACGTCACATTTTTCGTCACAAAAATGAGAAATCATCCTATCGGTGCCCCTGTACTACTACCCCCTTGGCTGCTTCATCGACATGGACTGCATCCATTAACGGCAGGGCTGAAGGGACCCTACAAAGACCGGAAATGTCTGTTTCGGTGTTTGGCCGTGCATCTGGACCAGTGTAATCCCTACTGTTGTGACAAAGTGGCCAATGACTATTGGGAGCAGTACTTAGAGCAGCAAGACTTGGATGAGCGGCACTTCCGTGGAGTCCCGTTCAACAATTTGGCTGATGTGGAAACACTGTTCAACATCAATATCATGGTATACCGATTACGATGCGAGGAGGATACATTTGTGACTGAATTGGTTCATCGTTCAACAGAACGGCATGCTTCTACGATGGAAGTCAATGTCTTCAACTACAATGGCGTGAGTCATTTTTCGCTGATCTGCAATATGAGCCAGTACGCCCAGTCTTACAGTTGTGCCCAATGCGAACGGGTGTTTGACCGTTCCACCGACTTACATCGACACGAGAAGCGTTGTGATAACAGTGTCAAGCGAGTCTATCCGGGTGGTGTGTATCATAATACGCCTACTATTTTCGAGGCCCTGGCCGATGAGGGTCTCATCATACCGGAGGCGGACCGTTATTTTCCCTACCGGGCGGGTTACGATTTTGAGGCCCTATTGGAACCCATGGACCTGTTTTCAGCGAAAACGCAGTGGACGCAGCGCCATATTCCCCTGAGTGTCAGCATTTCCAGCAACGTACCTGGCTATGACGCTGCACCGGTCTGTT
This sequence comes from Hanleya hanleyi, assembly GCA_036873755.1. NCBI lineage: Eukaryota > Metazoa > Mollusca > Polyplacophora > Lepidopleurida > Hanleyidae > Hanleya > Hanleya hanleyi. The sequence goes on from JAVTVY010033891.1 coordinate 98,008, forward strand.
TTGTGTCTACCGGGGATTCCCATGAGTTGATCACCCGCATGATGGAGTATTTAGAGGAAGTCAGTGCGGTCAGTACGAAATTGTTGGTGTCCAAGTTCCAGGGCGTACTGGACCAGCTGACCGATCGGATTCCTATACCGGGTGTAGCGTTTAGTGACGATGAAGAGTCCGAGTCGGAGCCGGAGTCCATGCAGTCGCAGGATGCACCTTTACCGAAACCGTATGCGCAGAAATTGAAAGTGCGCTTCCTACAATATCTACGTCAGTTACCGGTGCTGGGTTTCAACTCGGGGCGATATGACTTGAACATGGTGAAGCAATTTCTCTATCCCTACTTGGCCCAGGCGAATACCATCAAGTCCATCATCAAGAAGATCAATAATCATATGGCCCTCACTACCACATCACTTCATTTCCTGTATGTACGGAACTACTTAGCTCCTAATTGTAGCTATGATCAGTGGGTCAAGGCGTATAACTGTGCACAAACCAAAGGGAGGTTCCCTTACACGTATATATCAACGCTCGACCGTTTGCAGGAAACACAGTTGCCACGCCGGGATGCCTTCTTTGATGATTTGAAGCAAGTGGAATGTCCGGAAGACACGTACCGGGAACTACAGCAGGTATGGAACGATCAACATATGCAGACCTTGCGAGATTCCCTGATATGGTATAATAACTTAGATGTGGTTCCTTTCCTGGAAGCGACCGAGAAAATGGTTCAACTCTTTCGTCGCGAGATGCACGTCGACATCTTCAAGGAGTGCTTGAGTTTACCGGGTCTGGCGCTTCGCCATCTTTTTCAAGAGTGTCCTACATACTTCTCGCTGATACAGCAAAAAGATGCAGACATGCATGATTGTCTAAAGCACAACATTGTCGGCGGACCGAGTCTTATTTTTCACCGTTATCACGAGAAGGACGTCACTACTCTCCCCAGTGGAAAACCCTGTGCTAAGATCATCGGTTTCGATGCGAATGCCTTGTACCTGTGGTCTCTGGCCCAACCTATGCCCAGTGGCCATTATACACGTTGGTTGGCGGAAGGTCGGCATTTTACACCGCAACGCACGCCCTACAAACATCTGGCTGATCAGTGGTTGGATTGGGAAGCCTATCGACGGGCAATTTATATACGACACCAGACCAACGCCACAGAGAAGCGGATAGGAGATCGTCGACTCCCCGTCGATGGGTTTGCCCTGGTGGGTAGGACACCGACCGTATTTCAATTTTATGGGTGTTACTGGCACGGCCATGGATGCCATTTCAGCGCTGGACGTTTCAACGAACGACGTGGGAAATCGGCAGAAGAATTACGGGAAGAAGTGCAGGAGAACGGAGAATACGTCAAAGAGAGAGGATACCATCTCATCGAAATGTGGGAGTGTGAATTTCACACCATGTGCCAGGCCCTACCCCATTTACGGCGTTTCCTAAAAGAGCGCGAGTACCCGTTGAGTCGTCGGCGACTCCTGAGTCTGCCACAGATGTTCGACGCCATTCGTTCGGGGGCCCTCTACGGCTTTGTCGAATGTGATTTGCATGTTCCCGATACTCTCAAACCCCTCTTTGCCCAGTGCCCGCCCATCTTTAAGAACACGCTGGTGGGTCGGGATGATATTGGAGACACCATGGGGGCCTATGCGAAGCAACACGAGTGTTTTCCTCGACCTCGACGGATGTTGATTGGTAGTATGTGGGCCGAGAAAATCTTGCTGGGCACTTCCTTACTGCAGTGGTACATGAGCCACGGTTTGGAAATTACCAAAATATACCAAGTGATACAGTACGTACCCGACGCTTGTTTTGCGGAGAATGCCGACATCGTGACGTCGGCCCGTCGTCAAGGTGACCAAGACCCGAGTAAGGCCATCATCGGTCAATCTTGGAAGTTGACGGGCAATGGTTACTATGGAAAAACAGTCACGAATCAGGATAAGCACGTGAACGTGAACATTTGTACTACTGCCGAAGCCCGCAAAAAAGTGAATTCTCCTCTGTTTCGCTCCGTGGAGGTCATCGATGACGACACGTATGAAGTCAGTTCAGCCAAGAAGACTATCCGTTACAACCTACCCCTGCAGATTGGAGGTATGGTATACCATGTGGCCAAGCTGAGGATGCTGCAGTTTCTCTATGATTTCATGGGTGTGTATTTTAATGCATCAGACTGGCAACTCATGGAGATGGATACGGACTCGGCCTACATGGCCGTCTCTAATGCGGATTGGGAGTCCCTGGTGAAACCGGAGTTACGGGCAGAGTATGAAGCGGAACGGGACCAGTGGTTACCTGCACGTGACCAATACCAGTACGATAAGCGTACGCCGGGCCTCTTCAAGCTGGAGTGGAGTGGAGATGCTATGATTGCTCTCTCCTCCAAGACGTATTACTGTTACGGGGGAGACGAAAATAAGTTTAGCTGCAAAGGGGTGAACCGGCGCGATCCCAACATCGACAAAGCCTTGTACTTGAACGTGCTGCAAAGCCAGGCCAGTGCGAGTGGAACTAACCGCGGATTTCGGGTAGTGGACCACCAGATGCGGACGTACATCCAGCAACGAGACGCCTTTACTTTCTTTTACCCGAAACGGAAAGTACTGGCCGATGGTGTGAGCACCACTTACTTGGACTTGTGAAAAAATGTCGAACACACACTATATGACTGTTGATACACCAGTTAAAAACTGTAAAAGTCAGGATTACAAGCGTCTAGTCCGTCATTCATAATCCAGCCGTCGTCCATTAGAGAATATCCGCGTCCATAATCCAAAGACCTATTCCATTTCCATATAACAGTATTAGCACCAAATTCAAAAAGACAAAAGTATACATAAACATAGGCTTGTTTCCTGCAAGAGAGAAGCGGTCAACAATTTTCAATGATGCCGGCAAGACATCATGATGTTCCAAAATATCAAATCCGTATCGCTGATCAGTATTCTAATCCATAATATTCGTTATAGAGTCGTCATCTAAAAATGATGTACCTCAGCCACGCTTTGATTGTGACTGTTCATATGAGTACCATGAGGATCTTGAAGTACATGGGTTCATACGGCCCCTAGCCCCGGGTTAAGCGGAATTAGACACAAGTTACGAAACGTAGCGCCATAGATCTTGCACGCTACGTTCGTATTTTGCTATCAGCATGCGATATGTATCGCCAAATTTGAGAACTTTGAGTGGAGGCGCTTGGTGGAATAGCCCTGTTTTATAAGTTTCTGCAACAATGTTTTGTGACGCTGATTAAAATCATCACATTTAACACAGGATCTAGCAAATGCTACTAAGCGAGATATGCATACGCCATATGCAGGTCCCACTGGAATATTACTATCCAGAAAGGGACAAATGCATGATGTCAGAAAATTGTAACTGACTTACTGTGTCGACGAGAAGAGGAATCCAGCTCATTTTATAGGAGGTAAGACATCCAAATGGAAGATGCTGCCTGAGGATTATCCTGCAGGTTTCCTTCAAAACCCAGTGTGAAAAAAAAGATAGGTATCTTCATTGCTCATCAAAAATAGATGGGATTGTTATCATCCGATGAAATGAGGAAGATTTCGTCTGCACATTTAGTGAAATGAGGAAGGGAATGAGCTTTGGTGATCTATTTTGAAAAGCCATACACATAGTTTCCATTCATAAGAGAACAGGATGCTACAGTCGCTCAACAATGCAAAACAGTGACCCTGTTGAATACCTTATATGCTGATATATTAGAAGCTTACAAATTTCACATGGATATTTTAATGAGAAATCTAAGTAAATTTATAAACAAAGAAACATATCATGAATGATATCTCTTGCATGTAGTCGAGCTAAAGAATGCTTTATGGCTTCCGACATTAATATATCTACGATCAGCTTTCTTGAATACAGATACTATTAATGAACTTATACGGTCAATAAGGTCCTGATGAGGGATTGTAGTATAGAGAGTCGAGAAATCCCATGTGGATACATGTCTGTACAGTATGTGACCTTTAGCATCAAGTTCTTCCGTAAGACATTTTGAGTTTTTCAATATCCACATACATTCAACGCCAGAGTTCTTGAAAATAGTGGCGCAATACCTTTCCCAAAATGCCTTTACCTCCTGAAGGGCCCTCGTTAATAGGGTTGAAAGAAGCTTGGTGGTGCAGCTTCTAGAACCAGCTATGAATCTAGCTTTGTATGGTGATTTATGCATTTTGGGAGTCCAGTATATTTTTTGTATGTCGTTATGATTGGTTGGAAGACAAATATCTCTTTCCCTGAGAAACTTTTTGTGATTGTTAAATAAATCTTCCAGAGTAAATGCAGTTTGGGAGTAAGTAGACGTATTTGATGAAGATATGTCTACACTCAATTCTTTAACCAGCACCTGGCAATAGTAATATTTACATATGAATATTACATTATTCGGAGCTCTGTCTGCTGGGACTATGACGAATTTACTCTGGAGATTTGCTAGAACTTCTTGCGAATTGAGGTTTCTCAGTACTTGTTTTGCTTGGGGAAGAGTACTTCTGTCAATATGGCGGATTGTTTCAACGACCTTGCTCTTGGTGATGTCCAGCCAATCAGCGAGTACTGTAGGTTCAACTTTTTCTCGCTTAGACCAATCAATAACGTACTGTTCTAATGCAGTCAGGACTATCTTCTGGTCCGCCTTCAGATTTATTCTTCTTGGCTCTCTATATTTAGGTCGCAATCATTTAACGTAGGAATTTAGGTCGCAATCATTTAACGTAGGAATTTAGGTCGCAATCATTTAACGTAGGAATTTACACTAGATGAATTTTGTGCAAAATATGTGGATTGTGAGTTAACCCAGGAAGGGTGGTCGCGCGGACCTCGGCGTAGGCACCTTGTAGGCCACCTTGTTGATACACCAGTTAAAAACTGTAAAAGTCAGGATGGCCGAGTGGTCTAAGGCGCCGGTATTAAGTGCTGGTCGGCGAAATGCCGGACGTAGGTTCGAATCCTACTCCTGACACAACTTTTTTGTACCACTTGTATATACCACTACTATTCTATTGTACATACCACCTGTATTCTATTTGTACATATTCTATACATTCTTGTTGACTTAAATAAAAAAAGTCAAAAAACCATCATTTTTGTGTTTTTTCATGAATTTTATTGAACATCGACGAGGCAAGTCTGTATATATCGAAGGGGGTGCACTTCTCCCCTTCGTGAAAGTCCGTGATGACTCGTGTCTATTAAAAAACCCTAGTCCGTAGCCGTACACGTTATAGGGTTTTTTTTCTCACACATCTCTCTATCCATACCCGTATACGTTATAGTTTTTATTCCACCCTCACCCTTCGTGAAAGTCCGTGATGATTCGGGCTGTAATGTTATCAATACACGCAATCATTTAACGTAGGAATTTACACTAGATGAATTTTGTGCAAAATATGTGGATTGTGAGTTAACCCAGGAAGGGTGGTCGCGCGGACCTCGGCGTAGGCACCTTGTAGGCCACCAATCAGCATCGACTCTAATGTTATCAATACACGCAATCATTTAACATAGGAGTTGACACTAGGTGAATTTGGTGCAAAATGAGGGATCCTGACGACACCCAGGAATGGCGCCAATACAGTGCTGTACATGTTACAAAGACCCTTTTCAGGGCCAACCGTAATGTTATCTCAATACACGTAATCATTTAACCTAGGAATTGACTTGTGTGAATTTGGTGCAAAATGAAGGGATTCTGACGACACCCAGGAATGGCGCCAATACAGTGGTGTACATGTTCCAAAGACCATTTTCAGGGCCAACCGTAATGTTATCTCAATACATGCAATCATTTAACGTAGGAATTGACACTAGGTGAATTTTCGTGCAAAATATGTGGATTGTAAGTTAACCCAGGAAGGGTGGTCGCGCGGACCTCGGCGTAGGCACCTTGTAGGCCACCAATCAGCATCGACTCTAATGTTATCAATACACGTAATCATTTAACATAGGAATTGACTAGTGCGAATTTGGTGCAAAATGAAGAGATTCTGACGACACCCAGGAATGGCGCCAATACAGTGCTGTACATGTTCCAAAGACCCTTTTCAGGGCCAACCGTCATGTTATATCAATACATGCAATCATTTAACGTAGGAATTGACACTAGGTGGATTTTCGTGCAAAATATGTGGATTGTGAGTTAACCCAGGAAGGGTGGTCGCGCGGACCCCGGCGTAGGCACCTTGTAGGCCACCAATCAGCATCGACTCTAATATTATCAATACACGTAATCATTTAACATAGGAATTGACACTAGGTGAATTTTGGTGCAAAATGAAGAGATTCTGACGACATCCAGGAATGGCGCCAATACAGTGCTGTACATGTTCCAAAGACCCTTTTCAGGGCCAACCGTAATGTTATCTCAATACACGTAATCATTTAACCTAGGAATTGACTTGTGTGAATTTGGTGCAAAATGAAGGGATTCTGACGACACCCAGGAATGGCGCCAATACAGTGGTGTACATGTTCCAAAGACCCTTTTCAGGGCCAACCGTAATGTTGTAATCAGCATCGACTCTAATGTTATCAATACACGCAATCATTTAACATGGGAATTGGCCAGTGCGAATTTTGGTGCAAAATGAAGGATTGTAAATTAACCCAGGAAGGGTTGGGGTCCACTATATTGACCAATCAGCAGACTCGAATAAGAGCCAATCCGCTGTCTATAAAAAGAGCCAATCCGCTATCGCTAAAAAGAACCAATGAAGCCAGCATCACCCCATTGAAACAGCCAATGAAAATATACTGTATTTCAGTATAAAGCCAGCGGGAGCGTGGTCAGCGCCATTCCATTCACCTTTCACAGACCATAAAGAGCTATAGACCATATTGAAGAAGATGAACAACCGCGTAGCGAAGATGTCAACGACAGGGGCTTCCGGGCGAATGATAGAAATACAGCGGGAGATTGCCCGGCGACAGAGGAAGGCGATGGTAAAGGCTGTGAAGGATTTTTGGCTGGAAGAGGATGGTGCCGGCACATCGACAACAATAACTTCAATCGGGGGGCAGCCCAGAATCTCCGGGCTCTCATCGTGCTGGCCAGGACGGTCAGTGATGAGGCCTGGCTAACACATTTGAAGACCACAATGGAGGAATTGCACCCACCACCACCACCACCACCAACTCAACAACAACAAGAGCCGGAATTCGTGGACATCGGGGAAATTCCACCCGCCAATTTCCTCCAAGAGATGCCCATTTCTCAAGAGATGCCCATTTCTGACCACGATGAGCCACAACACCGGTACACATTACAGCCGTACCGGTACTTTTCCGTCAGCGATTTTACGGAGTAGACAGGCAAACTCCTCCTGAATAAAACAGGGTAAACAAATTGACTTCAACGGCCCTTTTCAGGGCCAACCAAAGGCCCTTTTCAGGGCCAACCAATTACTCCGAAAGGGGGAACTTCTAACTTGGCACATTCAATTCAAATCAGGTCATACATCATGTCCCACATATTCTATAGTATTACCAATCTCCAACTCCAAAAAACAATCCCTGCTCCCACCTCAACGGCCCTTTTCAGGGCCAACCCCTATCCCTTCCAACACACAGGTTTTTTTTCTCAGTGTTTTAGGGCCAACCAAGCAAAAATTTGGTGCAAAATATGTGGATTGTGAGTTAACCCAGGAAGGGTGGTCGCGCGGACCTCGGCGTAGACACCTTGTAGACCACCAATCAGCATCGACTCTAATGTTATCTCAATACACGCAATCATTTAACCTAGGAATTGGCCAGTGCGAATTTTGGTGCAAAATGAAGAGATTCTGACGACACCCAGGAATGGCGCCAATACAGTGGTGTACATGGTCCAAAGACCCTTTTCAGGGCCAACCGTAATGTTATCTCAATACATGCAATCATTTAACGTAGGAATTGACACTAGGTAAATTTTCGTGCAAAATATGTGGATTGTAAGTTAACCCAGGAAGGGTGGTCGCGCGGACCTCGGTGTAGGCACCTTGTAGACCACCAATCAGCATCGACTCTAATGTTATCAATACACGCAATCATTTAACATAGGAATTGACTAGTGTGAATTTGGTGCAAAATGAAGAGATTCTGACGACACCCAGGAATGGCGCCAATACAGTGCTGTACATGTTCCAAAGACCCTTTTCAGGGCCAACCGTAATGTTATCTCAATACACGTAATCATTTAACCTAGGAATTGACTTGTGTGAATTTGGTGCAAAATGAAGGGATTCTGACGACACCCAGGAATGGCGCCAATACAGTGGTGTACATGTTGCAAAGACCCTTTTTAGGGCCAACCGTAATGTTATCTCAATACATGCAATCATTTAACGTAGGAATTGACACTAGGTGAATTTTCGTGCAAAATATGTGGATTGTAAGTTAACCCAGGAAGGGTGGTCGCGCGGACCTCGGCGTAGACACCTTGTAGGCCACCAATCAGCATCGACTCTAATGTTATCAATACACGCAATCATTTAACATGGGAATTGGCCAGTGCAAATTTTGGTGCAAAATGAGGGATCCTGACGACACCCAGGAATGGCGCCAATACAGTGCTGTACATGTTCCAAAGACCCTTTTCAGGGCCAACTGTAATGTTATCTCAATACATGCAATCATTTAACGTAGGAATTGATACTAGGTGAATTTTCGTGCAAAATATGTGGATTGTAAGTTAACCCAGGAAGGGTGGTCGCGCGGACCTCGGCGTAGGCACCTTGTAGGCCACCAATCAGCGACGAACATTATTCAGTTTACCGTACATTGATACTAATACCTGGGCGCTGTTAGTAGGAAGTTTTTCCTTTGACTCAGTGTAATTTACCTATTGTTACCTAGGTGTGTGTATGTGCATGTGCAGGACTTGGTGTTATTTTTGTGCTTTCAGTTAGAAGTTCTCTTTCGAAAACATGGGTTGGCCCTGAAAAGGGACTTTGGAAAGTGTTACGACACTTTTACGAGCGGTAGATTCTCTTCACCCCGGACACCTGCTTCCTACACACGACACACTTGATCTTTAAATGCTGTTGGTTCGTTTCAGTACAGTGGCACACGTCTCCTATACAGGTTAGGGTCACCCAGCATTCTTCACATAGGCATAAATGTCCGCACGGAAATAGGGCGTACAGGCTTTCCTCGTTGGTACACACGCTACAGTTTGATTTACTTTCTTCCTTATCTAGGTCTTGTTGTAGTTTAAACTTCACAGCGACCGCGTGATCCATGTCTTCCTGCATTTCAATAATGCGCGCGTTCAGGCGGGTTACCTCGGTCCAAGAGCATGGTGGTGGTAAAGAGCATGGTGGTGGTGGTGTTGTTGTTGTTGTTGTTTCGATAGCCACTGTATTTGCTGTGTTTAACCACTCTAGGTCGGGCAGTTCTTCATCATCCGTAGGTACATCCTCATCTTCTTCCATTGCCAACCTCCTGACCTCTTCGTCCTGTTCTTCACTTTGCCGTCTCAACGTAGTATCGGCAATATTGTGTATCCGCTCCAAGCTTGTAATTATTGTGATACCATCGCCATGTTCTTCACTTGTAATCACCTCTCTATGTTCTCTAGGATCGTTGAATAACCGTCGTCTTGTACCCATGATTGTAGTTGTCAATGAATACACCCACCCCTAAAAATTAGACCCTTTTATACGTTTTTCTATCCAACATGGCCGCCTAAAAACATTCGAAAATGGCCGCCGTGTTCGAAAATGGCCGCCAAAACGTTCGAAAATGGCCGCCACGTTCGAAAATGGCCGCCTGTCAATCAAAAACATTCGAAAATGGCCGCCGTGTTCGAAAATGGCCGCCACGTTCGAAAATGGCCGCCTAAAAACATTCGAAAATGGCCGCCACGTTCGAAAATGGCCGCCGCGTTCGAAAATGGCCGCCTGTCAATCACAACCCTTTTAAAACATGGCGGATTAACCGCCATGTTAACCTTAGCCGCCATGTTAGAGCCATGCATAGCTGTACTCGCATTTGCCTGCACACTGTATAGCGCTGTGTTACCGTAGCCGGTGTAATACGATAAAAATTGCTACTTTTTCTTTTCGATAAACGTGCTGCAATTTTCAGGGTCACATTATAAAATACCTGATGTATTTTTACGGAGGAAAACCGATTTATTTCAAGTGTACTGCGTTTTCCATACTATCCTACTCAACGTTACGGGTCTAAAAATCGATAAAAGGATTAAAAATAGCGGGTTCGCTTACCGCTAGCCTTCTGAAATTTTCAATGCTGCACGATGAGTTCCCCTAATTCAAGTTGAAATAAATTTTATACGTCCACTCGCATTTATTGCAAAACCACATCGGTTTAAAGTTGCAAAACAAACACACAAAAATTTCTGTCTAGGCCAGCGCAAAGATATGATATAAAGATTACGCTCACGTCCGCGCGTTACACTATAAATAGCGCGCAGTATTTAGTGATTCATTCACAATTATGCCAGTCTGTATGAGACGTGGAGAAGCTTTTCATTTTACCAGTGCAAATTCACCAGCTTATTACACCGTTTTTGACCCGCCTGAGTCCACAGTCATGGAGTCATCCCTGGCTGAAGCTCAAACCATGGATATTGAGGATATTGACAACCTGTTACAAGAGTTCATGATAGATGATCAACTACAACCGCTAGAGAACATCGATATGGTACATGATGAGCCATGGCTGGATGATATTATACAAGACCTATTTAAAGATGAAAAACAACCACAGGGCGGCGATAATGAAGACCACCCAGGAGCACAAGTCACACCGGATGTTACGGCACTGGAATATCAACGATTTGACCAAATTGACGCCGTGCTAGAAGATATCTACAAACAACAACATCAAACCCAAGCCCAAGACCAAGAAACAGAAAGGAGAAAAGAAGAAGAGATGGGTATTTTACAGCCACAAGCAACAGAAAATGTGCAACAAGACCAAGAAACAGAAAGGGGAAAAGAAGAAGAGATGGGTATTTTACAGCCACAAGCAACAGAAAATGTGCAACAAGACCAAGAAAATAGAAAAAAAGAACAACAAGAAATGGAAGGTTTACAGCAGCAGCAGCAGGAAGACATCGTGTACTACACTGCTGTGATAGCAAGAAGACTGGCGCCAGACACAGAATGCAAAGCAGCACAATATTTACGCTGCGTGGAATGTTGTAATAACTACGCCAAATACGCCATTTTTCCCTGTGGCCATCAAGTCTTGTGTATAGGCTGTATACACCGACATGCCCGAATAACAGAGCCTACGCGTGATATCATCCCCATAGTGTGTAAACTCGTAGCGTTGAAATGCCCGGTGTGTAGTGTGAGAGGGCCACCCGACCTGGTCCCAACCATGTAACCCCTTACATGTTCCAAAGGCCCTTTCCAGGGCCAACCCATGTTTTCGAAAGAGAACTTCTAACTCAAAGCACAACACCAGCTCCCATCACCACACTCAATGAACACTAACACTCATTTTTGAATTTTCTACTATTTTTATTAACACAATAGAATGAATGTGTTCACCACAGTAAAACTCTGGGTATTGAATTTTTTAATACAATTATACGCTATGAAGGCACTTCAACGCGCATAGAATGAACATAGAGAATGAACATAGAGAATGAACATAGCATGTAGGAATACGATAATATCTGAATGTTTTCAATGCAACAAGACTTGAAAATGTTCAATATTTCTACAACAAGATTAACACAATAGAATGAACGTCTTCACCACAGTAAAACTCTGGGTATTGAATTTTAATACAATTATACGCTATGAAGGCACTTGAATGACCGTAGCATGTAGGAATACGGTAAATGTCTGAATGTTTTCAACACAAGACTTGAAATGTTCAATAGTTATGCATCAACGTAGCATGTAGGAATACGGTAAATGTCTGAATGTTTTCAACACAAGACTTGAAATGTTCAATAGTTATGCAACAAGACTTGTTTGAACTCATCATCGTCTTTCCGCCCTGGTGCACGTAGATGTAGGTAGCAATCTGTTCACGTGGAATTCTGGGAGCGCAGGCAGCTTCCAACGCCAGGGCAATTTGCTCCTCGGTCACGTCCTGTAGTGCCTCAGTGATCAGCGCGTATGATGGTATTATATTGTCCACACACGTATGCATGTTTATCGGACTGTTGTTCCCACAGCCTGCACATGCTTGGATACGCAAGTGTCGAATGCGAGGTCTGACATGATCCAAGAATGTGTCGATGTACTTCTTACAAATATACTGAGTCACCTGGTCAGACAGGGCTTCATGAATTATAGCTGTGAGACTCTGCAACTTTCGCCACGCCGTTATTTTCAAGGTGACACCCTGAGGACAAGGAACACGCTGTTGCGTATCTAACCTCATTTTCCATTTGCGTATATGCACCAGGAGCTGGTCGTTGAATGTACCACAGCTGACAAAGATGTCGTCACCCACATAAAATTTCACTTCGTCACGTGCCTGCTGGTCAATGACTGCATCGAGGGGAGAATCAATGGTCTGTAGTTTTAGCCAGGTGTCGTACGTTAAGGCGATATGCCTAGCTGGTCTGTCGTTAAAGGCCGGTACGTTAAAATGCACTTCTTCGTCTCTGACACTCACAGTCAAATAGGCTGAGAGCTCCCAAATGTTGGTGTGGGCTGTCTGGTAGGCCTGCTGGATAATGTTATTGATCTGCTGCACAGACATAGGAAGTTGCACCTCTTCTTCTTTCACTGGCTCAGGCACTTGCTGGGGTACTGGCTGAAGCACTTGCTCAGGTATTTCTAAAGGTGTTAGTCGAGACCGCTTGGGTCGTGCACCGCGTTTGGCAGGTGTACGCTCTTGGGTGGTGTGCGTGGCTAAGATATCATCATCTTGTACAACGTGGTGTTGAAGTAGATCTGCTAATTCTTCATTTCCCGTCTTCTTCAGCGCCTCCACGAAGGCTAGAAATGCATAGGGGCCACGGCGCAGTAGACCATCGATGAGGGCTCTGTTTTGTCCTGAAGTGGTGTTCTGAGCCATGATATCTTCGCGACCGTGTTTCAGGAGTATGTTTTCCTCCATAAGCAAATCACATAGTTCAGCCACATGCTGCATCTCATCAATCAGGCGAACACGGTACTTTTGAAGCGTAACTAGCTCGGATGACTGCATGACTGTGAGCTCAGGTGGGTAAAAAACGGTGTAATAGGCTGGTGAATTTGCACTGGTAAAATGAAAAGCTTCTCCACGTCTCATACAGACAAACAGGCAGGTAGGCAGACAGGTTGGCTAGTGGTCAGGCAGGCTGGCTAGTGGTCAGGCAGGCAAACAGGCAGACAGGCTGGCTAGTGGTCAGGCAGGCAGGCAGGCAGGCTGGTCAGGTCAGGTGAGGTAGGTAGTGCAATGAATACACCCCACCCTTAAAAATTTGCCCCTTTTATACGTTTTTCTATCCAAGATGGCCGCCTAAAAACATTCGAAAATGGCCGCCTAAAAACATTCGAAAATGGCCACCACGTTCGAAAATGGCCGCCAAAACGTTCGAAAATGGCCGCCGCGTTCGAAAATGGCCGCCTGTCAATCAACAACATTCGAAAATGGCCGCCGCATTCGAAAATGGCCGCCGCATTCGAAAATGGCCGCCAAAACGTTCGAAAATGGCCCCCAAAGCCGCCATTTTCCAAGATGGCCGCCAAAGCCGCCATTTTCCAAGATGGCCGCCAAAACGTTCGAAAATGGCCGCCACGTTCGAAAATGGCCGCCTGTCAATCAAAAACATTCGAAAATGGCCGCCAAAACGTTCGAAAATGGCCGCCAAAGCCGCCATTTTCCAAGATGGCCGCCAAAACGTTCGAAAATGGCCGCCAAAGCCGCCATTTTCCAAGATGGCCGCCAAAACGTTCGAAAATGGCCGCCACGTTCGAAAATGACCACCTGTCAATCAAAAACATTCGAAAATGGCCGCCGCGTTCGAAAATGGCCGCCAAAACGTTCGAAAATGGCCGCCAAAGCCGCCATTTTCCAAGATGTCGCCAAAACGTTCGAAAATGGCCGCCACGTTCGAAAATGGCCGCCAAAACAAAATGGCCGCCAAAGCCGCCATTTTGCAAAAATGGCCGACACCCAACCACTACTCACGCCACACTCCCTCCCCAAATTCACTCTACATCCGGGTGAAAAAATAGTCGATTTACGCCAAGTATACTACTTTTGTAGTTACGCAGTGACGCTGAGAAAATTTAAGAAATTCACAAACAACTCTAGGGTTGAGTGACTGGCGCTAATTCAGTAACATATTAGTATGTATTAGTTTACCTAACTCCTTCAGATTATCATAACTGGTTATGGGTTAAGTTGCTACTTATATTTCTGAAAACCATTTATCTCGATACGCCATAAACAAGGATATGATCGTGGACAGAGTAGTTAGAATCTCGAACTGACGAGGATCCGTTTGATGAGGATTCAGGAGTCGGACATATATCGTAACGGAGTATGGTCATGCATGATCATTCAAATGCATATTTCGGTAATTCGAATGTACTAGCATAATACTCGGATTGGTCTTCTGACTGCCTTACACTGTCAGAATTTCTATGTATAGACGTGACGTATCCAAAATAGTTGGGTCAAAAGAACCCAAACTGGTTGGGTCAAAAATAGAATTTGGCCCAAGCTCTCTGGGTCTGTCACGTCTATACCCCAAAATATGTCGTCAATTTGACCCAATCGTTCTGGCAGTGTAGGCCGCTCTCTGGGATCTGCGTCGAAATTCCTGAACATCTTTCAAGGACAAGAGATACGTACATAAGGTACTAAATGTACATTACTTGATCCCGGTCTCAATGGGCCCAGCTCGGTTTTAAGTCATCCTGTCCGACCCGATAGCTCTCCTGACAAAGTGAGGGTCATATGCCCTAACTGAACTGTTTTTCTTTTAGGTTTCCCACAGTGACTCCAATAGGCTACTGTGATGATATTACGACACATAATTTTTGTTTTGGACAAACAAAAACAAACAGCCAAACAAACAAACAAACAAGCAACAAACAAATAAACAAACAAACAAACAAACAATCAAACAAACGGAGACCGTTAATAAAATTACAGTCATATTACTACCGAGGCTGGACCCAGGCTTCCGCCCTAGGGTAGTTTAGGGTGAGGAATAAGGCTGCTCATGCGCAACCGGAAGTGGAACACTGTATGGCGAACCGGAGGGGCTAAAGACAAGGAGATTTCAACGAATGAGTCGCCTGGACCCAGGCATCCGCCCTAGTGTAGTGCTTGGTGGGGAATAGAGCTGCGTATGCCGGAAGAGTACCAGAGATCCTAGAGACAAGGGGATTTCACCGAATGCATCGCCTGGACCACAGGGTGAGCTCGACGGTAACAGCATCCACATGGAGAATGTCATCTACGTCCACCGTGTGTCATTCTTCCCACGCTTGGGGCGTTACCAGGGTCCCACTGGCAGCTTCATCGTAGACCCTGGACGGCCTTCGAGAAAGTGCTTCCTATTGTGGACCAGCTGCTTACACCGGACGATCGGTCATCCGTCCAGTTGGCCTGGTCTCGTGCTATTTAGGACTCACTGGCCGAGCCTAATGATCAAATTATCAACCGCGTCTATAAAAAGGAGGACGACGAGAGGGACTAATCGGTTCTCACTTTCGTGACTTACAGAGACGTCCCGATGAAACACAACATCAGTATCCCACCGTTGGAGGACGATGACGCCATAGACTGTCCGGATATATTCAGTCAACCCAGTGGAAATTGCATCCATACAACGGAGACCGATACGGCGCCAGAACCCCAAGAAACCATCTAGAAAGGAACTTCCAACCCGGCGCCAGATATTCACGGATAATGTGGGGTGTACTTTTCATGTTACTGTCCTATGATGCACCAAACTCATGGCTAATAAAAAGAGCTTCAGGTCTGTACTTATCCTAAACCATGCCACGTGAGCGGTCCCGATCACCGCTCACCAGGAATCCAACCCCGTCTCAGGAGGGGGGAAATTTTACCAGAGATCCTGACGAAAAGCCCACGGAGGTGTTACCGATACAGGAGGTTGTGAGTGCGACGTACCAACGCCATTGGCCTGGCATACGGCACTGTTTTGGCAACCATCACCCTGTGTTGGACCTGTACAATTTCCGGTTAGATGATAACACCAGACTGGACCACTACGCCCCTACCATTCTTGAGGACCAATCCTCGGCCTTCAAGTTTAATCTCACCTTCTCTTATCTATTACGATATCAGGAGACGGACCAGCTCCGATACTTTTACCCAAGTCATAATACCCGCTTGCACGACCAGTCCGTCAACATTACGGACCGTGCGTCACTAGAGGCGGCACTGCTCCAGCTAAAGATCTTGGATGCATTGGAATGGGCCTGTTAACAGCGCCCCAACACCAACTAGCAGGTGCAGATGACGACAAACGTAATCTTTTACGGAAATAAAATGAACGGCCACCCGATCTTTTGGCCCGATGAAAATGTCGGAAAAGCGGCCTTTCACTGACTTTTTGTCCTTATAAATACGAGGGAGAGTCACATCATGTGTCATTCACGTACTGATCATGACGGCGAATATAATACGTGCGTTTCTCAGCTTGTCCCCAAGGTCTTCCTGTACGTATATGAGGATATGGTCGATATCATAGCGGAGGGAGACCCTACCCAACCGCGCATGGCTCACATTCGTCTGTCCCGGGAGGGTTGGACAAAATTCAAACGGGCGTTGTCTGGTGAATTGGACGGCCATTTCATTCACTTGTGTCACGCAGCACCTTCTTTGCTCAGTTGGCTCGTCCAAATGTGGGTGCAGTGCACTTTGCCCTCCACCCTGTTCTATCGTCATCAGGCGAGTTGGAGTGTCCACGTGCCATGGACGATGTGCTGGCAGAAGCCAAAGAAAGAAACCAGAAAGGAACTCAAAAAACCAAGACACCTATTTTCCCCGGAACCGGGTCATCGTCGGGGGTATAGATGCCCAATGGCAAGCGGATTTGATCGAAATGAGCGCCTTCGCCAAATACAACGATGGGATTCGGTATATTTTGACATGCATAGATATCCTGTCCAAATGTGCGTGGTCGTGACCATCCAGACGAAAACGGAGGAGAATCTCGCAGCTGCGTTCATAGGCATCTTTAAGACGGGTCGCAAACTATTGTATTTCAAACCGAGGAAGGCACGGAATTCCTCAACACACACACACTTCCAACAGTTTACGAAAGCCCAGAAGGTGTTATTCTTTAATACGTACTACTAGATCAAGTTTTTCGTTCTGAAAAGGTTCAGCAGGACGTTCAAAGAGCGCATGTACAAATATTTCACCTATAAGAATACAAGGCGGTACATCGATGTCCTCCAGAAACTTGTGGCTCGTTACAATCGAGTCTATCAATGTAGTATTCAAAGAGCACCCATCACCGTTACCAAGCGCTTCGCAAGGCCGTGGGTTTTGTATCCCATGCAACCACAACCACGACGGAAGGAGGTGTTCAAGATCGGAGATCCTGTACGGATCAATAAAGTCAACGGCAAGTTCGAGAAGAGTTCAAGATTACTACACTGTGGAACGCATCTTGAAAACCGAGCGACGCTGAGGCCAGACGGTGCATCTCGTGAAATGGCAAGGCTGGCCCAGTTTCTTCAATTCCTGAGTTCCAGACAACCAGGTAAAACGGATATAAAGCCAGGAACTCGGTTCGGACATGAACTCTGTGCTACGGGCAAAGTGCCGTTGCATCTGAACACGGCGTATCCAAAACGCGCAAAGGGCAAGTGGAATTTGTGACGACATTGCTAACCCTGCTGGCTATTTTATATGAGGGTGTGTTTACGACGTGGCGTAGCCCCGCTCTCTACTCATCCCACCTATAACACAACCACCAGCCGTGAATGTATGTCAGATCCCCTCCACCATAGAGCCAGTCAAACCTCTCCTGGCTCCAGCTACCAACACACCGAGTATACAATCCAGGTCAACATCGAACCCAACACCATGTATTGCAGCGACCACTACGCCGGAAAACCCATGGTATACGACCATCCATGGTGAACGAACTAACGCACCGACAACGGTACCAAGACTCACCGGGCGCACCAGTGCTTCGGCGACACCGATCCCGTCTCACTAGTGCCGGATTTGCGAGAAGGACTTGGACCCGGACTATAAGATCATCTGAGACACAGTCATGTGTGTCCGAAATGAGAAACCGAATCAGACGTGTGGAAACCAAAGTGTTCTCTGTTCCTTCTGGGAATATGAGCCAACAAAGAAAACTTAATGAGTGAAACTTCCCAAGCGACTGATCCTGGCCTGTGTCGAGAATACCTGTTCAACGGGGCCTACCCGGGGAATCCTTTTGACTTTAAACATTCCAGCATCAATTTTGTAGCCCTGCATGTGGAAGGACAGGAGGTCCCAGCCACTGCCTTAACACCGAACTTTGGACGCGATAATTTCATTCGAGCCTATCAGAGCCCGTTTACAGCGACAGGTCAAATCATTCAGGATGAAGGGAATATGATCAGTAGGGAGGACTACGCTAACGGATACACGATGTTCTGTTTCGATCTGACCCCAGCTTAGAGAACGGCCATCTTCTTAACCTCGCCAGGCAAAGCAACTTACGGTTGGAAATCCACTTTGCATGAGCCCTCCGGAGCACCATCAATGTGATTTGCTACGCAGTGTTTGAAGACATCATTGAAGTGGACAAGACGCGCAACGTTCTGTGTGACATTGCCGCCTAACGTGGATACAGGCCAGATTACCACCGTGCTGGAGAATGACCCATGGACACGCACTGTCTTTCAATGGGTATTCGTCCGAGACGTATTTTCGCTAGACCCTGTGTATCCTGTCGCATACGTCCTCGACGAGGAAGGATCATGGTCAGTTATAGCTACAAGAGCGGAAGGTGGAATAAAAACATAAAGTTCGAGGTGCGGGTAAAGACCAGGAAGACGACGAGAATGTCCAAGGCGTGTGTCAGACCACCGATGTAATCTCCAGAGGTGACGTTGATAGAACACCGAGGTTGGGCAAAACGGATGATGGGCGCGTATCGTCTACCTGGACTGTGGGGAGAGACCAGGCCAATACCCCCTATAAGTACCGGTACTACTCGACATCAACCGGGCAGTACGTCAACCAATGCCTCCAGCGGATTCTCCCCAAACAGAGAGAATACAAGCGCCTAGTCCGTCATTCATAATTCAGCCGTCGTCCATTAAAGAATATCCGCGTCCATACAAAGACCTATTCCATATCCATATAACAGTATTAGCACCAAATTCAAAAAAAGACAATCATAATATACATAAACATAGGCTACTTTCCTGCAAGAGAGAAGCGGTCAACAGTTTTCAATGATGCCGACAAGACATCATGATGTTCCAAAAATATAAAATCCGTATCGCTGATCAGTCTCTAAAATAATGCAACGGCCATTTTCATGGCCAAGCATTCTTTGCGAAAGAGAACTTTTCACTGAGCACAATGTTCTCTTTGGTACGTGATATTGTGGTTGTAGGAATGCTACGATGGCACTATTTTGCACGTCACATTGGGAACCAATATGGTTCACCTAGACCCCAAAACTTCTACCTCAAGTACACCTTTTCGATTGCATGTACATATTCACGACACTTCAAATAAGAACCAACCCAGCAGAACTTCAATATGTCTCCCCACACAGCTCATTTGAAACATAGGTGGCTCAAAAGGTCCATCTTAATTAGTTTTTGGGAATTCCCCTCTATGCTCTGTAAGGTTTTATTCCAGATATCGATGAGTCTTGCTTGCTCCCAAATTGATGACGTCATGGGAATGACCCTGCTCCGGTCAAGTGCACTTTGACCTCTGCCCATGCGCAGCCATATCCCTAGCCCCATATTGCATCAGGGCGGAAGACTGAGTTCAGACGACTCATTCATTCTCCATGTCTCTATGCTCTCTGGTTCTCCGTACAGTGTTCCACTTCGGGTTACAGACGCGCAGCCCTATTCCTCACTCCACAATGAGTCCGGGCGACCCATTTGTTGATATCCCCATGTCTCTAGCTCCTCTAGTTCTCCGTACGGCGTACCACTTCCTGTTGCGCATGCGCAGCTCGATTCCTCACTTCACGCTACCCTAGGGCGGAAGCTTGGGTCTGAGCGACTCGTTTGTTGTATTCACCATGTCTCTAGCCCATCGGGTTCTCTGTGCAGTGTTCCACATTCGGTTGCGCATGCGCCGCCAGATTTCAATCACCACTCTACCCTATGGCGGAAGCTTGGGTCCAGGCGACACATTTGGTGAAATCCCCATGTCTCTAACCCCTTTGGTTCTCCGTACAGTGTTCCCATTCCGTTTGCGCATGCGCTGCCCTATTCCCCATCTCACGCTAAACCAGGGCGGAAGCCTGGGTCCAGGCGACTCATTCGTTGAAACCCTCATGTCTCTAGGCCCGCTGGTTCTTCGTACAGTGTTTCACTTCCGTTTGTGCGTGCGCAGCCCTACTCCTCACCCCACACTACCCTAGGGCGCAAGCCTGGGTCTCAGGCGACTCATTTGCTGAGATCCCTATGTCTCTAGCCTCTCTGGGTTTCGGTATAGTGTTCCGCTTTCGGTTGTGACTGTGCAGCCCTAGTCCTCCCTCCTCACTACCCTAGTGCGGAAGGCTGGGTGCAGTAGAGTCAAACGCTGAAATCCTCATATCATTAGGCTCTCTGTTTCTCGGTATAGGACATATGGAGAAAAGGAGGGTTCCCACTTTTCATTATGCTGGACATAATGCTGGCGATATTGTCGATGATCATATTCATGACGTGCACTGAGACACTTGGTATCCGAACGGGAATTTGAATTTGTATACCGTAGCTGGCCGCTCCACGGAAATGCCCCAGGTTCACGTGACACGATGGAAGTATTGTGGGAAAATGCCAGGCGCCAAAAGGGTATCTTCATACCTACTGACCTACAATCGCCATCTTTGACTTTTTTGAAGTGAATTCCGGTGACATACCTAAGGCTTAGTGTAACTACTACTACCTCAGTTACTAAATGAGGATATTTATACCACTTGGCCATTGACTTTTGTGACATTACTTACGTCCGGTCACTTGACCAGAAGTGACCTTTCACCCCTGCGCAACATTTTATACGATATTGTTTGCATGCTCAGGGGTCAAATGACACTTCCGATCAGGTGACCGGACCGGAAGTATCGTCACAAATGTCAACGGTCAAGTAGTATAAAGATCCTCTTTTACTACTACTGACTTCAATACTGCCAAACGTTCCCCAAGAATCGCCATTCAGCCGCAAACCATACAAATATTAAGGACATTCATGCATGTTAACATAAATGTGGACCTTGTTCGAGGAAGGTATAGAATATATTGCTGGTTGGTTTGACACGTTTTAATTGTCTCAAAGCGTAATTCTTCTTTATGCAAAGGCATGTTTATGCATTAATTTTACAGCCTGCTTCGAGGGGTATTGTAAGAATTGCGGTCGCTTTACGTGTCGTCCAGCGGTCAACACTGTATAATTCTGACATATCTGCGTGATAAGAATAGAGAAGTTGTCTGGCCTCGTCGATGGACCGTGTAATAGCTGATCCAACAGACGCGTTGTTAAAGTGTCAGACATAGTTTGAATAGGAAATCATTATGTACTCGATGTAATTACCTTACTCGAGAAATTCGGGCTGCTCTTGAAAGTAAATTAACATACTAGCAATAGTCTTTTGCAATCTAGGTAAACCAAGATAGTATATCCGGAAATATTCCGTGGTATTATATCTGAGTTTACTGAGGTTGTAATCTTTTGGAAACCACATTGTCATACTTCATGCATCTTTATGCTGTAATATTCCGAGGTATTATATCTCAGTTTACTGAGCTTGTAATCTTTTGGAAACCACATTGTCACACTTCATGCATCTTTATGCTGTAATATTCCGTGGTATTATATCTGAGTTTACTGAGCTTGTAATCTTTTGGAAACCACATTGTCACACTTCATGCATGCTTATGCTGTTAGTATCAAAGTACTTCATATATGAATTCTGATAAAAATGTCCTTGCTTCCGATATGGATTCATCGTGTTGTCTTGCTCAGTAGCATCGCTGAGACCTGCTGACAGATGGTTGCAAAAGTAGTTCACCAGAGCTGTGTGTCACACTGCAGTGACACCAGATAGTGTTTATGTATGTCGTGTGTCAACGTCGTCGTGACAGGCACATACACGCATGATCGACTGCTCTATTTTAGAAGATTCTGTTCTTCGCGTTTTGTGGATAATGCATCGCTTTGGGGTGGAACGTTGCTACATTTTGGTACATTTCCATTACGACGTCGTCGACTAATGTGACGTTATGCAACACTCGGATTAATATTTCCATTACAACGTCGTACTGGGACATTGTGCGACAATCGGCTTACCATTTTCATTACATCGTCATAGGCCTATAGTGACGCTGCAACATCGTTACTGGGGCGTTCTGCACGGACGTAAACCCAAAGACACACAGACACGGAGGGCTCCGTTTATAATATAGATGTAGAACATTGTAATGACTCGATTACACGGTTACATAGAAAACTGTGGTCGTGGATCACCAAATTAAGAGCGAAAGAGCATTTTTTTCTGGTAAAAGGCCCCACGCCTTCATGTAAAACAGGGAGATCCACACTATGATCATCGCTTTTCCACGATATTTGTGATATAATATGTTCTTCAAATGTTCTTCGTTTAAAGATATCGGGACGTCATAACTGATTGATAATGAGATCGTATAAAGTCGTAGCTGTCATTTGTATTAAATTGTTGGTGGTAACACCTGAACCAAAGGTCGAACACCTGTCAAAGAAGGAGATAATCCGCAAACGGAAGTAGATGCCAGCTGTCGGAAGCTTGGTCTGTGATTGGTCATTTTAGAAATAGCACGTGGTCGTCCACAAGGTGGCGCTGACTTCGGCAAACGTCGGAAATTATCTGCTGACATTCTGGGTGCGCCCATCCGTGTTGATAGACGATTTAATTGAGATTCAGAGTCTGCAATAAAATTAGTTGAATGCAAATTAGAAAAAACCTGCAACTTAGTAATGTTTCAAGGACAATCATGTAGGTCATATGAATAAATATTCACAATGGTATATAAGTATTCTAAAAATTTAATTATCGGCCCTAATAATTCTCAGAAATGAATAAAAGGTGCCCTGTCTTGATAGTTGAAGAAACCATACTTGCGTTGGCAGTCGGAAAATAGAGAGAGAGAAATTGAGATGCACTGCTTTGTACAACATGACATATCCACTGTGGGGTTGGTGTGTGTGTGTTGGGGGGGGGGGGAGTTACAAAGGACAGATGGGCGAATAGGTTACTTCTCGGAACTACGTAAGAAAATGTTACGGTTGTGATTTCAATGCTACATGCACCTAAAACGATATCTACAGTATGGTATTTACTATTTATTAAACTTTTCAAACTTTCTCAGTAGAATGCCTGGCTAGAATCAGCTTATTATACAATAGCGTATTTATTATGAGAAATATTATTCGTTTAGTTACAGCTGCCACAATAAATCGGATCTGATGAACACTGTGACAAGGACTCCTTGAAATATTTACGATGACTGATAAAGGATTTTTAAATTTATAAAAAAATATATAGTTGTTCCATAGTTTTAAACGTCTGGAATGCACGCTGGGCTGAAATTTAGTCAGGTCTAAACGTTTATGCATGCGAAGTCCTCAATATCGAAGTTCGTCGAAAGTAGTACTTCATCTTAATAGAGCAAGAGCAGTTCTTACACGAGGGCTTGCGGCAATATGTACCTCGTCTCGAGAAAGTGCTACCTCTTTTGATGAAAAAAGTACGCCGCGTCTGGCAAACCATTTTGGAGTATATTTACTGTATCAGTGAGTAAGGGACAGCGTGTCAAGTTAATATCATTCACTGTATCAGTGAGTAAGGGACAGCGTATCAAGTTAATATCATTCACTGTATCAGTGAGTAAGGGACAGCGTGTCAAGTTAATATCATTCACTGTATCAGTGAGTAAGGGACAGCGTGCCAGGTTAATATTATTCACTGTATCAATGAGTAAGGGACAGCGTGTCAAGTTAATATCATTCACTGTATCAGTGAGTGACAGCGTACCAAGTTAATATAATTCACTTTATCAGTGAGTGAGGGACAGCGTGTCAAGTTAATATCATTCGCTGTATCATTGAGTAAGGGACAGCGTGTCAAGTTAATATCATTCACTGTATCAGTGAGTAAGGGACAGCGTGTCAAGTTAATATCATTCACTGTATCAGTGAGTGACAGCGTGTCAAGTTAATATTATTCACTGTATCAGTGAGTAAGGGACAGCGTGTCAAGTTAATATTATTCACTGTATCAGTGAGTAAGGGACAACGTGTCGAGTTAATATTATTCACTGTATCAGTGAGTAAGGGACAGCGTGTCAAGTTAATATCATCCACTGTATCAGTGAGTAAGGGACAGCGTGTCAAGTTAATATTATTCACTGTATCAGTGAGTGAGGGACAGCGTGTCAAGTTAATATCATTCACTGTATCAGTGAGTGACAGCGTGCCAAGTTAATATAATTCACTGTATCAGTGAGTGAGGGACAGCGTGTCAAGTTAATATCATTCGCTGTATCAGTGAGTAAGGGACAGCGTGTCAAGTTAATATCATTCACTGTATCAGTGAGTAAGGGACAGCGTGTCAAGTTAATATCATTCACTGTATCAGTGAGTAAGGGACAGCGTGTCAGGTTAATATTATTCACTGTATCAATGAGTAAGGGACAGCGTGTCAAGTTAATATCATTCACTGTATCAGTGAGTGACAGCGTGTCAAGTTAATATTATTCACTGTATCAGTGAGTAAGGGACAGCGTGTCAAGTTAATATTATTCACTGTATCAGTGAGTAAGGGACAACGTGTCGAGTTAATATTATTCACTGTATCAGTGAGTAAGGGACAGCGTGTCAAGTTAATATCATTCACTGTATCAGTGAGTAAGGGACAGCGTGTCAAGTTAATATTATTCACTGTATCAGTGAGTAAGGGACAGCGTGTCAAGTTAATATTATTCACTGTATCAGTGAGTAAGGAGCAGCGTGTCAAGTTAATATCATTCACTGTATCAGTAAGTAAGGGACAGCGTGTCAAGTTAATATCATTCCCTGTATCAGTAAGTAAGGGACAGCGTGTCAAGCTAATATCATTCACTGTATCAGTAAGTAAGGGGCAGCGTGTCAAGTTAACATCATTCAATGTATCAGTAAGTAAGTGACAGCGTGTCAAGTTAAAAATCATTCACTGTATCAGTAAGTAAGTGACAGCGTGTCAAGTTAATATCATTCACTGTATCAGTAAGTAAGGGACAGCATGTCAAATTATCATTTCTGTATCAGTAAGTAAGGGACAGCGTGTCAAGTTAATATCATTCACTGTATCAGTGAGTATTATTTACTGTATCAGCGAGTAAGGGACAGCGAGTCAAGTTAAATTCCGGATTATAATGATTGATCACCATGACATCGAACACAAAAAAGTCAAATCTGGAACCAATACGAACTGTGTTCAAATTATGTCGTCCATTGACGAAGCTTCGTCTGATTACATCGATCTTGGTCTAATTACATACGGTATAAGTTTTGTTGTTCAATTGCATTAGAGTACGGTAGAAAGTTCGCTAATATAACCCTGCTAGGCGTGGGCTGATGTGTAGGCCTACTTATTGTACACAATGGATTGTGTACATTTATTTTTTTTGTCTTAGCTTTTTCCCATTTTCTATCTATATAGGATAATAGTATCCTTTCTTTATCCACGAAATTGTGGGAAACAGTATTTCAAATGTATCTAACATTATATGAAAAAGACCGAATAATATATATGTCCTCATGCGCCTTGTATGTACAAAAAGACTGCACAATATAGTTTTTATTCAAAACTTTGGGCCTTTTGGCTACATAATGACATTAATAATAATACATTAATGACCTGTAGTTACCGGTCATAAATTCGGGGAAACCAATGTCACCCTATCTCGCCTGGGAATGTCTAAAAAATATGAATATTATTTTTATCCGTACACAATCATTTGTGTATAAAGAAGTGCACAGTCATTGTGTACTATCACAAACAAATCAACCAAAAGTATGTAACAAAACATTAGAATAGCTATAGACCGTTCTGGCACACGTCAACGACCTGCTGCACTAGATCTTGTACAGTCGATATACATGAAAGCTCAGACGCGGAGTCGAAGCGCGGGGGTCATGAGTGAGATTAATTATGCACGTCTCATAGGCTGAGTGTTTGAGTGAGTGAGTGAATATAATTTAACGTCGCTTTCAACTATATTTCAGTCATATCACGACGTTGGGTCCTATTCCTTTTCACACCCGGGAACCACACGGTTGGGGTCCTATTCCTTTTCACACCCGGGAATCCCACGGGTGCCTCAGTTAGTCGCCTCTTACGACAAGCTCTCTGAGGAGCTGAGGTCTATTCTTACCATGACCTGCGGTGTGCACAACAACATCCCAGGTCAATCCCCAGAAGCTCCACGGGGCCTGAGTGTTTGAATTCCAGTATCAGCTCATCTCTTGTGATGCATCACTCGAATTCTTTTTTAATCCGTTCGAACACGACACGTTCAGTTACTACACATCTACGTCGCATCGCGTGTAAAAAGCAGGGAGGCGGTGGCCAATGCACACGCAGGTAGTCTAATTTAAGGTTGTAGACTTCTGGTTGATTTGCTAATGGTATCCAGTGGGTGTACATTTTGGAACAGTAGATGTGTATCAGGGCTACACAATTTGTGTATACCATTTGTATACAGTTGTTTTTAGAGAGTATTTCGGTTGTGCCACAGCTCGGTCCCTTCCAATAATGTCGTTCGCCCTGTGAATAGGGGAACGAAACTCGATATATTGGAGTTAATATACACCTTACCAGAAAATGTAAAAAATTGCCTAAAGTTTCTAACGATATTTTCCAGCTTATTCTTGGAATAAATTTTCCGATTCTTTCAATTCTCGTTTTCTTCCGTTGGAAATTATATGGTTTAGCCGCCGCCCTTTGCCTTATGGATTATGCAAATATGATAAGCTAAGGCATTTAAAAGCCGTCGTATATAACACATTATATGGATAAGAACTTCTTTTTTGCTGTGCATGTGGAGCTGACGTTTCGTTGGAGATACTTCCAACTTTTTCAAAGCTGATAAGCTAAGACGTCTGGAAGTGCTAGCTGTTCAAGTATTTTGTTCCGGTGATACGAGAGAAAGTCTGGTAGAGCGCCCCTTCCTCCCCTTCCTCCCCACCCTCCGGCCACCTATCAGGTTGATGCTAATACAATCAAGTAGTGGAATACTTTTATGTAATGGGCTAACTTACTTGTAGATGCTTTGGATAAAGAACGTCTATTCATAGATGGTGGTATTTCTGGACTGTAGGCTATTCTCCGCAATTTAAAATCATCGGGATCGTTGGGAGACTCTAACATCGTTATATTTCTCAGGTAACATGAGTTAGCATTTCGTTTGCTTTGCCTCGACGTTTCTTGGTGATCGGCGCGTAGAGCATCTAGGAAATTAGACTTGAACTGAGACCACATCAAGGATTTCACATATCTGCTACATAAGTCGTGTTCATCTGGAATCTGAGAGCAGTCATTTGTCAGCATGTTCGCGGTGTCAGGATGAGCTTCTTCATGGAACACTGACAGGGGAATATTTAGGAGAGTCGCTCCTTTGCTGATTAAGAATACCTCCCTGTTTCTACGGGGTAGGTATGCGAAGCTCTGCAATTGAGCAAATATAAACACGATCAATGAGATAAAAATGATGTAAGACATAGCAAACAGTTTTTTAAATGCCATTCTTGAACAAAGCAAATAAATGTACATACAATACACATACAATAAAAGATATATCATTATATAATAACAAAATCAGAATATTTCACCCATATCTCAGGCACGTACATGTATCCATACAAATTTGTTTGTCTTCAATTCTAAGCATATCCAGTGTCGAATATTTGCCATACAAATATACATATTTCCACAGGCACGATCGGAAATCTTGGTGATATATCGCAGTATTATTACTGCGTCATATTTCTTTGCAAATCGCAATAACTTACAAACATATCCCCATGTTCGAGATGGCGCACTACGAAGTTTACATTGGGCTCTGCAGAATCTGTTCGCGGAGACGGCTGGTTTGTATGTGGACTGAAACACAAGAAAGTGAGAACGTAAACATGTATTTTGGATGAGTTCTAATATTACACATACTAATTATATACATGTACATGACAATCATTATATAAACTATCATGGTAAGAATTCTCAGAAAGATGACTAATGGCTCTTCGGGGTGTATTTTAAGCTGTTCGTCTTATTTCAGCGGTTCAGCTTGCTAAATGGGAATATTTCAGCTTCACTGAGATCAACAAAAACATATTTTTGTACATGTTGTACATGCATGGAACATACTGAGAGATCAAGTTAATCCCCAATATATTGCCACAGACTTTCTGTCTAATACATTTTACAATGCGGAATATTTTAATTGTGATCTCTTATTATGTGATAGCTTTATCGTCTAAAACGGTTTCTGTTGAATAAATCCAAGGATTTCGGAAATTCATTGTGACGTTAGAATATGCAAGTATTATAGTGTATCAGAAGAGATAATGTTAAATCCAATGACCTTTCGAATATTCCATTCATAGATGAACTGTCTGAGTTGGAGCCCACAATACAGTGACCACTGTTCTTCTGCAAGCCTGGACCTTTCCAAGCAATATTCGCCCTGGAAACCAGTATGACATCACGGTGGAAAGATCCCCTTGACATAGAAGAGCTAATTCTGGACGAAATCATGGTTTCACTCTCTTCGACAAACTTCAAAAGTTTGAAAATGTCGACGTGTGCATCCTCCATGTCATCGGCAGTTTCGAATCGATGGTGGTTCACCAGTTGTCTTTGACGTCCACCGGATGAGCCAAGTAGTCGGGAGAGGTTGTCACGTAGTTTAGGTGCAAGTGTATTCATGTCACAACATTTTACCACGTCACACGCTCCCTGTCATTTTCGGGAAAGAAAATATTACTCATTGTATCTAGATCAGTGAATACTATTGATACATAATTACTGAACTTTGCAATTATACAAGTTGTGAATATTTGTCTACGTGACATGTTTCCGACAACGTATTTTCCACGGATATTCATATGGTCATGAAAACTGAATTTTTCAGTATGCTAAAAGTACACCACAGGGTATCTGCTAAATTTACACCCTAATAACACAATTTAATGTAAGAGTGTACATTGGAGATAACACTGGTTGTAACGTTATCACTGGCATTAGCTGCTGGTGTTACATAGACAGACGTCATCATGATACCTATTTGTTTTTCTACATGTAAAACGGGAGCGACAAGTATACAGAAAGAGTATAGAAGGGACATCACACACTCTTACATGAAAGAGTGATTGAAAAGTGTAATTTACGCGGATACATATATTGAGCATATACATTTACACATCTACTGACCTGATTACGGTGTAAAAGCTCGACAAAGTGGTTAAGTAGTTCTGTCACAGAGAAACTTCGTTGCCCAAGCGTTTCGCGCTTGAATGAACATGGGCACGTATCCACAGCCACACCCATGTTGACAGATACCTACCTTATATACCAGCCACATCCAAGGTGGTCGTCTTGACCACATCTCAACAAGCCTGTTGTCTGTGAACGACATTACGTGACAGGTGGAGAGTAACCTGGTGAGGGCCTTATCTGACCATTTACTCAGTATTCGGTTGTTTCTGTGGAAGTAAAAGATAATGAACAGGCGAATTAGATACAATTCAAATTAACCGTTAATGGCTTCTCACGTAAAAGAAACTAGCTTGGGTCTATTGGTGTAATGTTGATGCCTACATTGATATATAAAAAAGTTGTTCCCTTTAATAAGGTTGAACGACTGCCTTTCTATTGTTCAATCTGTCGCCAAGATTCTACATGCATTTAGCTCACAGTGGCTTGGTTAGCAGTTGGTGTCTTCGTCGATGTTGTTGTTAATAATTTTTTCATGAATATGATTATTTTCAACCTTTTCATACACCATAATGGCAGTGGATATCATAAAATTGCGTTCTATATGACCTACAACGATCTACATACCCCTCCTCTACTATATCTTATCTATAAGATATTATAAGTAAAGACTAAGACTTCAAGACTGAGACTAAACACCAAGACTAAGATTTCAAGGTATGCTACTGAAACATTATTCACAGAGTCAGTTTTTACCTATAGTGCCTCGGTGCACTGGTAAAATATTTTTCGTTCCATATATAACTATTTTTGACTCTAAAACGGTTCTTCAAAGGATCCGATTACCCGAGTGTGGCCTCCAAAATGACGGTGCAATCAACCACTGCATAATAAGTGCTAGTAAAACGTTCGAATTAGCCAAATTGGGCAAAGAAAAAACACAAACACTTTTTAATATAATATAATTTATTATAATAATATATGCATAAGATTAAATGATGTAGCAGCCATATATCAATGTTTGGGGTTATTTGCAGGCCAGGCGAACACTATGTGCCACACATGTTCATGGTCACTAAGGAATACAAGATATGAAATTTCGAATCTTATGAAAGTAGTAAAAGTAAACTAGTAGATGTCTTTTGTGACTGACTTGACTAGAAAAGCACATGCACATGTAGGCCATAATGCTGACCTGCCCTCCAATTTACCCACCAAAACACACCAAACCCCAGTCTGTGCCGAAACGACAAATACAAAGGGGGAGGGGGGAGAGGTGGTGAGAGGAGGGCAGAGCGGTTAAGGATTGCAAGCGACTGAACGAGCAAAGGTCTGAGAAGCAGAAATAAAGCGGGTGAAACCAAAATCAACATAGCGCAAATTAGCATCAGAAGACCATCCCCCGATACATTGGATTATCTCCCCTTGAACCCCGGCTCTAAAAGCAAACGACGTACCCCCTCGACGGAAACTGTGACCAGATAAGGAATCAGATGGAAGGCCAATCGAGGACAAGGTAGAACGAAGGAAGGACTGGAAAACTTGGTGTGTGACAGGTATCGGGTTGGAGGGAGAGGTATGGGCAAAAAGGGGTTCAAAGAGGTCCGTGTGAGGACGCACAGTTAGCATGCAACGAAAGGCTTTTAGAGGACAAATAGGTGAGTCAGGGATAGCCGCTAAAGGCACTTTGAAAGAGCGATCCTCAAATTGATTAGTTTTTGAGTATTTAAGCGAGACCAAGACCCCCCAAGGAAAAAGGAAACATCCTGAAGACAGGGGTATCGTGTAGGGGAAAAGGCAGACACGGACGGGGGAATCAGTGAAGATTTATGAGCCATAAGGAAAAAAGCGAAAATAAAAAGACAGTACATAACACAATGAAACGGGTTTGAAAAGTTTAAACAACGCCAAATTCTCAATAAGATAGTCGGTCTCATCGGACGTGCTTGTACAGGAGCACGAAACATCTGTTTACCAGCCCCTCGCAGTGTTAAGGTCACTAATATATGTGAGAGAGGTGGGCAGTCAAGCCTGAATAGCATAAGCCAGTATACGCTGTACTCAGCTCTCCCTAGCGTCCCTGCCTAATGCCAATTACCCAATTTGACGACCACCAGAATGTCATGTACATAATATATTTCCTCACCTCAAGAAATGCCACATGTCTCTTGTTTCCTTGTGCATTACTGACAGAATCTCCGTCTGTCTGACGTCATCAACATCTAGAAATAGGACTTCCGTGACGTCACTACAAATAAAACTTGAGCTTCTCTTCTGATTCAATGTAACATCTCTTACCTAAAATAATCATAGCATTTTTATAAATAAATGTGCGTCGTTCGTATCTGAGAGCATACAACTAAAGTCGCGAAAATAACATTTACTGTCCATCAGCAATATTGCTTAGGGGTAGCACAATTTTGGTTACATTTAAGACCGACAATCAATATGCAGCCGTTGTTTGGGGAAAATCTTCTGATAACAATAGCGAGATATTTTGCAGTGTATGATGATGTTAACATCCAAACGCGTGAAGGTAAATGAGAGGCTAGGGCCAGTGTGCAGTACTATCACAGGAAGCAGACTGGGCTCATGGTACACCCCCAATCAAAATGGCCAGACAGGGTTATATAACTACAATTAACATGGCCATATACGCACCCCCACGATATCTCCTTTGTGATACACACGTGATTCCGACTCGGGGTGGTCCAAAATTTTCTCCGACACGCTTCCGGAAAACAAGAAGTAGATGTTGTGGGGTCGGTGGCCTTGTCTCACGATTATACTGTTTTTGGTGTATCTGAAAAGAATGTCAGTATTCAGCCATCCCGTGAACAAAGTTTCACTAGCACGAGGAGAATATGTTGGACCAAGATTGAGTTCGCTTTCACAATCCTGAGCATCCTCAACCCATGCATACTGGTGCTGCGAGTAGGGCATGGTGGTAGCATTCTGACGTCAGGAGTAGAAGAGAAAGCGCAAATTGGATGCGCAAGTGGGACTAACCGGCTACATACACCTCAATTCACTAAACCAGTGGGCAATAGACCCTGGAGTGCATTATGGAGTTGGGTATATTGCCGTCTTAGGGCAGGGATATACGTAGGAGTTATACCGCATACTTGAGGTCATATTGAAGCTTCTGATGGTGCATCAAGCGGAACAACTTTTGTTGACAACAATGGAACCTGTTTGAAATGGTTCGAATCCGTTTGAGAGTGAATTATGGGACCCACCGACATAACACCCTCAACATCTGCCTTAACGCATCCAACGCGCGTCTTCACACAGTGACGCTCTCACTTTGGGCAATAAGATACGCCCCCTCCCCTCCCCTCACAAACACACAAACCATAATGTCTTAACGCCTTGACACAGACCCGGCTCAGGATAGTTTGCAAGAGGCTTACATCAAAATATGCCCATACCTCAGGAAAACAGCCATGGCGATCTATGAACAGTATATCCAGTTGCCACTTGGAATGAAATGACCACGCAT
Organism: Hanleya hanleyi; assembly: GCA_036873755.1. Classification (NCBI taxonomy): domain Eukaryota; kingdom Metazoa; phylum Mollusca; class Polyplacophora; order Lepidopleurida; family Hanleyidae; genus Hanleya; species Hanleya hanleyi. Next base: position 131,112 of record JAVTVY010033891.1, read on the forward strand.
AGGTCCACCATGACGAACAAGCGTCACTTGGAAGAGAATATGGGGTTACCACCCACAGAGGCCCTGGAAAATGCGATCAAAATGCGAAAACAGCTGTTCCAGAACATGTTGCTCCAGCGGTATCCCGGATTGCCTAATGATGTTTAGGCCAAACGGGCGATGCAAAAGAATAGTCGACGATTGTCACGGGTGGCTTTTGCTTGGACAAGAGCATACGAAAGTTGTAAACACACCCATAGCGGCTCCCCTGCCTCTTGGGTGTATTGCGATGGAGGGGATAATAAAATGATTAACCTGTAATCCTTGTTGTTGTTGTTGTCTCATCTGGCTGTGTCAAGTCGTTAAGACATAAGGCTTTAGGTATAAGTGTGTGTGTGTGGGGCGGGGGCATCTTATTGCCTAAAGTTAGATCGTCACTGCATGAAGAGGCAGAAAAGGCAGATGTTGAGGGCGTTATGACAGTGGGTCCCATAATTCACCTCAAGCGGAGTCTAAAGCGGTTCCACAAACATATCTAATGCGGTTCCATTGTCGTCGACAAAATTTGTCACCCTTGGCGTTCCATCGGCCCTACGACGGCAATTTACCTAACTCCATGGTGCACTCCAGGGTCTACTGGGTTAGTGCATTGAGGTGTATGTAGCCGCTCAGTCCCACGAGCACATAAAAATGCGCTTTCTCTCCTACTGTTGACGTCAGAATGAGGTATCTTTTAAGGGAAGGTAAATCTACCATGCTACCATCATCTCCTACTCACAACACCAGTATGCCCGAGTTCAGGAGACTGGTGTCTGTTCTTGATACACTCAACTTGATACACTAGTCAGCCCCTATGGGTTAGTGTATAGGGGTGTAGGCATGTCTCAACGGCGCTTCCGAGCGATGCTACACTTTTTCTACTGCAGATGACGTCACCAATAACGTCACAGGTCACGTGGGTATCCCTCGGGTCCTATTCTACACCACAAGAGCTCCAACCCGAGACTAGGCAAGCCATATTTAGACCAAGAATACCCCACAATTGCTCAAACACGCACCTGCGCACTTCCAAAGTGCCCTCTCTCGCTACTACTGCTCAACTGCGCAGGCGTAGCATGACGCGACTTCCAAAACAAAATCGTAGTCTAAATGCCGAGAACTATAAGATGACACCCACACGCTCGATTTGGACCAGGGATGGTCTCTCTATCGCCCAAAAACGTTCATTCACGCCCCCCAAACGCCAGCTTTCGATATTACTCCTACTGATGACGTCACCAATGACGTGGACATCCCTCAAGTCATAGTTTAAACGCCGAGGGCTTCAACGCCATATTTGGATGAGATATCGCTCCAAAAATGCTCCTGCACACCTTCAAAATAACCACTTTCGCTACTACTCCTCGACCGCGCATCATGACGTCACTGAAATCACCAAGCGTCCCCTACACACCACGAGCTTCAAGATGACGCCCTCCCCAATCAGGTAGGCCCAATATGGGCCCACCTAGACCCAGTTAACGGCCAGTTCAGTCCGTTTTCAGCTTTTTTTCAAGAAAATCCTAACTTTACATCCACCTCAGCCAGTCACGTGACCTAACCAGCCATCTCCTGATCAGCCTCGACCAGCGCTTCAATATGACCCCTCCCTAAACCCCATATGCACACTATGAGCCCATCTCGTCCCCAAATGTTCTTTTCTACTATTCTCTGACTGCGCATGCGCAGATTGACACCGAAAGTCATTTGACCCGAAATGTGACCGCGCATCGGTAGTGACCTTTGACTTGGAAGTGACCTATACCCCGGATGTGACGCTATACGTGATGTCATCCAACCTCCGCATTTCCCTCCGCATCCCCCCCCCCCCCTCAGAAATGCGACAGAATCGGTCCTTTCCCTACTATTAACCCAAATCTTTTAACAAAAGTATTCACATATACCTGTCATATCTCACATGACGACAAATTTCTCTTTGACATTGGGCGTCAAACTTTCTGAAAGCGTGAAGGCCTTGCATCATTTTCTGAATAGCTCGGATGTCAGAAGGAGATCTCACTGATGGATGTTTGTGCGTACAATTCAAAAAGACAGACGGCCAGTGGAACTGCAAATCAACAAGAACAAAAAGTAAACAATCATGTGACCGTGTAATCACGAGGTTTTAATTTTCTTCCAATTTTGGCGAATAAGCGAAATTCTACTTGATATACTACAAGAAAATATGCCTCGTATTCCGGTCGGTGGAATTGCTAGTGAACGTACATGATTGTCTTCCCCAAATGTGAATACATGTATATAACTCACGAGCAGCAGAATACATCTCTGTTATTACACGTTTCAGTACTTAATCACGGATAGTATCTGGAGAAACACAATCACAGCTTGAATATCATCGTCCCTCGAACAGCTATTATAAGCTATTTGGGACAAAAGACCCTAACTTTTTTTTCTTTTTGGTACCAGTAGTGGATACTTCCATCATTTTGAAGATGACCTACATATGGTCTGTTCTTTTAAATTTAAAACGAAAGCTTTGTGATCTATTACTCTCTGCTAAAGTTTTTCCTAGAAGGTTCAGAAATCGACACTTACTTCTCTGTGACGGCGAAATTGGTCCTTGTCAAAGGTTAGCTCCCTTTCCCTCCCAAGTTTCCCACCAATGTCAATTTTTAGAGAATCATAGTCGATTACACCCGACTGTGCGTAGTATTTCACTCCTCGACAAACCCTTGACATCAGCATGATAACCCGACATAATCGATAAAATCTTCCAGGCCTATTCTCGCTCTACAAATTAAGAAAAGAAAAATGCGTCGGTCGACTGATTAGTTGATATAAAAAATGTGAGAAATTGGAATTACACAAACACAATTGATCAGACTGCATGGTTAAAAGATTCTCTCTTGTGCATTTCAACAACATCAGATGTTACAGAAACATTGTTTAAGAAACTTCAAGACTCTTGTCCGTGAATCTCAGAGTAGTAAGGATGTTATCATGGAGATTTGAATATTACTATGGTGTTACTCCGAGGAAACGAAGAAAATATCGTGTAAATCACTGCACATGAGCAGAATGATTGACCCAGGTGGTTAATGAATGTGTCGATATGATGTGTGCATTGGGAGCTATATGTCATCACGTGCCCGATAGCATAAACATCGAAACCGAATCGCCCATTTTGGGCATATAAATATGTATTCTATTCATGTTATATACTGCAAACGAGTTGCCTTTTCATGTTTTATGTTGGTCTTCCATTTTTTTCATTCATTGCGTTATCAGGGTTCATGGAAAAAACCCCAACAAGTTATCGATTCATAGGTGGTTTTCGTTGTTAGTGAATCGTTGTGGGAGAGTACCCTAAAATTGGAAAATACAATATAGCCGCCAACTGACATAAATAGGGTGAGTGAGTGAATAGATTTTAACGTCGCTTTCAACAATATTTCAGCTATATCGCGACGAACCAACCAAGCGCCACCCAGCCAAGTTGCGTTCCTGCCACTTCAAAGAAGAAACCTTTGAAGCACCAATAGGGTAGGCATTAGGACTCCGACGCGTACTGAACACTTGGAAATCTCCCCCCCCCCCCCACTCCACCCCAAGTTGAAATCCTGTCTATATTAAGATGAGCACAGCCCAAGTCAGAATCACCAGTGATTTTCATCAAAAATTACCAGAAATTTTCATCAAAAGTAGGTCAGCTCAGAACTTGCTGGTAACAGTCCCCTAATGCACGTTCATGCCAAAGTCAATGTTCTAATGTCAACGGTTCTCCTCATTTTACCGAGGAAAGGACTCGGATGGACTCACTTACTCACTCATTACTGGACAATTTGCAAACGAGAGCCTACTTCGTAGAAACATAGCCCGTGCTATCTGAGTTTGAACTTCTTTATAATTTCTCAATATAGATGTTCTCTGTGTTATATATTTCATGCGATTCTGTGATCTCCTTAGTGTTTTCCGAATTCGCTGACTCGAAAGCCCAGTATGCCTAACAAAGTGATCTGGTCTTGTGCAATGTGCCAATGAACCCAGTGGATAAATGGTGTAATATCAGGAGACCTTTATATACTATCAGTACAGTATAACTATGTTATGTTTCTTGAACGTATTCCGATGCTCCAGTACTCGCAATGCAAGGGTCCGCGCAATGCAAGGATCACTCACAATGCAAGGATTGCGAGTGAATTTAATTTATTTAGTGTAAATATTTTTGACTCGCAATGCAAGGATCCGCGCATTGCGAGGAAAAAATATTTACACTAAATAAATTAAATTCACTCGCAATCCTTGCATTGTGAGTGATCCTTGCATTGTGCGGATCCTTGCATTGCGAGTAATGCTTGCATTGCACGGATTCTTGCATTGCGAGTCAAAAATATTTACATCGCGGTATAAGTTCGATTTACACAGCGGTCTAAATGACCGAGGTTTTGGCACTGACGGCCTACCATAGGGTTCAGTAGGAGGAACTAGAAATCGGGGAACAGAAGTACCTCTTGTACAGTGAAGTATGGTATCAGTTCTTGTGGTTGGCGAATGGCACTGTGGTGGGTATGAACGAATATTTAACGTCGGATAGTGATACAGAGAACGTAAGCCCGGAAGGGCTTTTCTTCCGACAAACCATTGTAAATAACAACAATAAATCTATACATAGATAAAAGAGAGCATTGCATGATGTAAAAGACATGGGTCGTGTGAGGTGCATAGCACCATATGCATATTAAAAGTTGCTTATATTGGTTTGTATGTAAGATATAGTAGGAAAACGCAAGTAATAAAATAAAATAAATACAAATAGGCGTAACTTAAGTGTACATATAAAGTGTAAGTGTTCGGATAAAGTAAAACTAAATGTATCGTTAAAAGTTGACAGGTATGTAGTTGGTAAGAGAAAAATCTGCGTAAGCATATTACAAAGATAAAACACACTAAGAAGTAAAAAAAAAAAAAGAATAAAAAAAGCAATTGAAAAACACACAGCGTATATAAAATAGAAATCACATGTTCCATGATGTGTAACTACGTGCAGAGGGAACAGCTACAATCGATACCGTCCCAGTTGCGGATCAGTCTGCAGAACTGCTTATATGAGCCCGCCTGTCTGAATTCATTCCACACCCGGGCAGCCTCGTACCTAAATGACTTAAGTCCGTACTGAGGGGTACTTCCACCTTGTTCTGCTTCCGAAGAAAGTATGTGGTATCTTTGCGCTTAACAAGACTTTGTATATACAAAAGGGAAATATTGTTTAGAATTTTAAAAACTTCACAGGCCATAGCTTACATTCTTTAAAAATGTAAAAATGGGGTGTTTGTCTTTTGTAGTAAAATAGCTATGGACGAGCATTTGCCATCAAATGTGAAGCGCAAGGCCCTCTTCTGTATTCTTTCCATTTTTCTGACTACAGAAGTGCCATGCAAGTGGACAGTAGTTGAAATTGAGTTCGGACACATGCTTGTCAAATTTCAACATAAAATCTAGATTTATTCCTAAAATATTGGCGGAAACCTCACAACTAATCTCTGTATTTCTTATATGAAAGGAATGAATAGCATCATGGGCCTTTTTACCCAGGCTTATTGCTTGAAATTTAGCTGGGTTCGCTTGCATTTTGTTGTCTTCAAACCATTGGATTAGAGTAGAAGTTTCATTTTGAATGATTTTTCTTATCTCATCCAAGTCTGAATGGAAATAAGACAGTGTGTTATCGTCTGCATAGTTATACAGAGACGACTTCTTTAGAAAAGAGAAAATATCATTTATAAAAACATTAAAAAGTAAGGGACCGAGTATAGACCCCTGAGGAACCCCTTTAATGATACACCAGCTACTTTTGTTAGGGTATAGCTTACCCTGCTGTTGTCTGTGACTTAAATAACTGAGGAGGAGACTAATCATGGTCTCAAGTTCAATATGCCAATTCCAGTCATTATCCCATCACTAATTATACCATAATATTTGTCATCCTAATCAGTGCACCGTTTTATGATTTTAGGATGTCGGTCAGCTATTAAGGAAATTGTCTTCTTTCGCTTTCTATTTTTTTTTTAAACATTTACAATACCGAGATGTTCATGCGCTGATAGACAGCTTGTGTCACTTTCGTCCCTACATTCCTTGTTCCTTTGGAACACGGAGAGTAGGGACGTAAATGACACAAGCTGTTTATGAGCGTAAGATCTTCATCACAATATATCAGATTGAATCTAACACTAGACAACTTTTCTATGGTGCCGATGCACATGTGCAATTCTCTCAAAAGAATGTCGCTACTAACTCGTGTATAGTATAGCAAGACAATATTCCCACATCTTATGTTCAATAGTATGTTGAAAATTACCCAAACTTTACCACCAGAAACTACACTGTGAAATGATCGTACGACAGGTGTAGAAAAAGCAGTCCTTTCAGTGCGCTGAGGGTATAATTTGTAGCAGGGAGAACTCGGAACGAAAACATGCAAATGTTTGCATAATTATGGAAAAATGCTGCACGAGAGCATGAGTAGCAGGGTTACGTGATTTAAAGTAAACTTTCACCCGGATGTAGTGAAGTCATGAGGCGGGTTTGAGGCGGGACTAGTGGCGCCATCTGTACACATTGGTGGCAAAAACCCGCACTAGGGGGAGACAACTCTGGCTGTGTCGTTCATCATCCTCTGGAGACCAAGATGGCGGCCTGTGGGAGGTGGTGGTCAAAATGGCGGCTGTGTGGTGGTGGTGGTGGTGGTTAAAATGGCGGTTGTGTGGGGTGGGGTGGTTAAAATGGCGGCTGTGGGGTGGGGTGGTTAAAATGGCGGCTGTGGGGTGGGGTGGTTAAAATGGCGGCTGTGGGGTGGGGTGGTTAAAATGGCGGTTGTGTGGGTGGGGTGGTTAAAATGGCGGCTGTGTGGTGGTGGTGGTGGTGGTCAAAATGGCGGCGTGTGTGGTGGTGGTGGTGGTGGTCAAAATGGCGGCATCGAGTGAGAGATCAAGGCATGTCTAGACTTGTTCTGGGTTGTACAGTTCTGCCATGCGGAGGATGGGTACCAGTATTTCGCTGACGTCCTAGTAATAAACATAATCTATAGGTGTTGTACCATGTTAATAGGATCAGTCTAGCATCTGTACCACCCTAGGGTCGAGTGTTTATTGTCCCGTGTATCTCCGCAGAAAATCAACAAACAAAATGGCGGCTCCAGGATGGTGTGGGGACGCCCTTTCCACATCACGGCGTCGACCGTAGCGCCATCTGCACACATTGACGCAAGGGAGACAACTCGTGTGGCCTAAGGGTATGGAAATAGCCGTGTTGGAGCTAGGGGAGTTACTACTGGTCCAGTGGGGTCGAGTGAAGTATCAAAGTGAAGCTTAGGTGAAGGGGCATCTGATGGGCTGGGTGTGGGATTGAACTAGCGTCATTCTGCGCATGCACGGTGGCCCAAGGGTATGGAAATAGCCGTGTTGGAGCTAGGGGAGTTACTACTGGTCCAGTGGGGTCGAGTGAGGTATCAAAGTGAAGCCTAGGTGAGGGGGCATCTGACTGGACTAGTGGGTTGACATATCGGCATTCTGCGCATGCGCGGTGGCCCAAGGGTATGGACATAGCCGTTTTGAGAGCTAGGGGAGCCGCTAATGGTCCAGTGGGGTCATATGAGGTATCCATGTGAAGCTTATGTGAAGGGGCATCTCACTGAACTAGTAGGTTGAAATAGCGTCATTCTGCGCATGCGCGGTGGCCCAAGGAAATGGAAATAGACGTTTCGGGATCTAGGGGAGCCACTATTGGTCCGATGGGGTCATATGAGGTATCAATGTGAAGCATTCGTGAAGGGGCATCTCACTGGACTAGTGGGTTGACATAGCGTCATTTTGCGCAGGCGCGGTGGCCCAAGGGTATGAACATAGACGTGTTGAGAGCTAGGGGAGTCCCTAATGGGCCGATGGAGTTGAGTGAGGTATCAAAGTGAAGCATTCGTGAAGGGGCATCTAATGGGTTGGGTGTGCGGTAGGAATATCATTCTGCGCATGCGCAGACGCAATGCGGAGCTCTCGTCCAATCAGAAGCGAGTATTTCAAATCTGTCACAGAGCTCTCGTCCAATCAGAAGCGAGTATTTTGACCCGGTGCATTATGGGACATATCCAAGATGGCGGCACGTATGTTCAAGATGGCGGCACATCCGGTGTCGAATGCGCAGGTCACGTGGGGGTTGTGACGTCACCTCCGGGTTTTTTCAGAATGCTCAAACACACGACCTCCAACTTTCCCGGCGGGCCCCGGTCCCCCAGCGTGCGCGCGCGCGCGGGTTCTCCGGCCGCAGCGCGCGCGCGCGTCACCACCGGCAGTGCGCGCGCGGGTCAAAAGGTCACCTCCAGGTCAAAAGGTCCAATATGAATAACGACAAGTTTAGCAATGTTCATACAGTTTATTATCCCCAATGTTACATCATACCCAGGCTGGGGGAGCCGCCCTGGGTATGCTTAGTATGTTCACAGCAAAACAAATTGAAATATCAAACACCATGTTTTATTATTTAACGCACCGTCACATTAGGTGCAAGTGTTTACTGAGCTCAAGTCAATGATCAGCATGTAGACATGTACGGCATGTTATGGTATTCATCAGTGCACGAGTGACGCATTCAACCGATGGCTGTGGTGAATCACCTTGGTAAGGAAAAATGTAACATTGGTCACCCTCTTCACTGTCCACTTGGTGTTGGGTCGTTGTTGTTGGGCCCATCCTAAGACATCCAATTGTTCCACTTGGTCCAGCATCATCTCTAGTGACCTCCGGTCAATGATGGTAATCGGTTGGTCGTACACTGGGTGGATGGCACTGGAATAGAAATAGCGCAACTCACCCGTCATCTTATGGCATAAGATGTACCCAAATGCTACATTTAACGTGAAGGCCGTAGGTTGGTTATTGAAGATGGTTTCCACGTAGCTGCGTAGACGGGTGAGCTTGGTCAGTGGGAAATTGTAGATATCTTGAATAGGGCGATCACGGTGGAAACAGTGCCGTGTCATGGTCCAATGGCGCCGAGAGATGTCACTCTCTGGATGATATTCGGGTAAGAGATCGCTAGGAACATTTATGGGCTCGTCCAGAAAATGTTCGATGTATGACGTATCACTCGAAACCGTAACGCTGGGGTCCGGCTGGAAATCCAGGCTCTTCCCAACTGTGGGTATAGGCGGGCTCTCCGT
>JAVTVY010033892.1:0-15434 GCA_036873755.1 Hanleya hanleyi
AAACTGTTCACCGACTGCTACGAAAAGCTCTACTGAACTATAAGCAGACGACACTTTGTCTCGAGGCGAATGGCTGCTCGAGCTAGCTATGGCGACTCTGTAATAGAGGGCGCTACTGTATATAAAATTTGTTTATTATCTCCCCTTTCCCAAGTACCATACACGGTCAAATATTCTATCCCTTATAATGCTAGTTTCTATAATAGTTGCAGCGCTGCAATCTAAAAAATAAATATTCACAGGAAATCACAGGAAGGGATAAAAATAATAAGTAAATAGGTATAAATATACCGTAAATAAATGTGAGATACCATAAAAATAAAAAAGTGTGTGAATTGAGCGCTAGTACAGGTCAATTTTTAAATAGTATAACATGTTTTTGTTTGGCTAGGACAGTATAGAACTCACTGTAATACCTAGCAAATAGTTTTTTCATTTATATATAAACCCTCATAATCCCAGTGAAAACTTTAAATTTAATTTATAGTACACTATGCACAAATGCTGAACGCTAATTATGCGTGGCATTGACTGATTGTCATGGATTGAATAAGTTATTTTCATATATACATATAATGGTAATAAATAATTTCGTATATACATTAATCTGTAATCAAGGGTTAATCACCAAATGAGGGCCATATGTAATTCAATTGTCCATAATATAGTGTAGTATGAAACACTATTTACCTGTACAGCACTCAAAAAAGAAAAGAAAAATAAAATAAAAAACAAAATTATGAAATATCATATCTAATATGTAATCTCATAGGTCACCAAGCTAATGTTGGGGGTGTACAGAATCTAAGATAAGTTTGGCTAACTTCATCAGTTTATAGTTCCTGTACCTGAAATATTCTATCGAGAATTCATCCAGGTAAACATCATGGATGCTCAATCTATTCAAGTGATCTACCTCTGAGAGGAATATTGAAAACTTGGTAACTTTGTCTGGATTAGGACTATTATATGTCCAATCTATAAAATTATAGTTGTCCATGAGGTAATATTTGTTCATGGGGTGGATAGTCTCGAAAACGGATAGAAAATCTCTGCGGTCCACTTTGTAATCTATTGTGTATTCTTTGACTAGTTGCATAGGATAGTTAGTAGTTCCTGCCATTTGGCAAAGGTAACCAGGTGTAGGGGGAATGATAGGCGTCTGTCGTGGTTTCAGCCATCTACCAAACATGTTGGCTCTGTAATAGGTCACAGTAAAGTTCCAATCTTCTCGTGCATGCGTTTTTTCGTTAGGAGTAGCTGCTTCAGTTTTTTACTGTTACTGAGGCCAGTTCTGAAAACAAACCCAATAGACTTATACTTCTTAAGTATATTTTGTACACACCGATGTATTGGTGTGAGCCTACTGTATTTGATACAAAGATATTTGTATTTCACTGAAGATGTTGTGATAGAGACAAGGTCTCTAGAGTTATCTCCCTTTGTCTGTAGAGAAAATGGTTTGATGTGTTTTCTAATTACTGAATGTGGAAAACCGCATCTGTGTAATCGTAGTGAAAATAGCTTGATCATATGTCTATATTCTAGTGCATCACAGGATTTTCTCAAATATCTGATACACTCTGTCTTGATGATTCCTTTAAAAACAGAATCAGGATGATTAGAAGTATAGTGTGGGAAACTATAAACATTGAATGGTTTTTGGTATATACTGTAGTGGATTTGTTTCTCATTCAATGTATTGTAGTTCATCTGTAGTTCACAATCCAGAAAGTGTGTGCTGATGGCACTGACTACAAATTCTATATTGATGCCTGTGGGATAGTGTTCTGCTAATTGTCTTATTACTGAAATTGTACGTGGTAAATCATGTTTCAGGAAAATATTTCCGTCATCAATGTATCTGTGAAAGGTCAGTATATTGGTGGATAAGGGTCTAGTTAAGAACTTGTATTCAGCAACCAGTAGCACCAAATTGCTGGTATCTTGTGAATCATAAGACCCCATGGCTAGTCCATTGATCTGTTTGTAAAATTTCTTGAATCCAATGTTGAATATAGAGTTTTCTTTTATGAAGTCAAATAACTCCATAGAGAGATCTTGTAGGTTATTGGATATATATGATTTTTCTGTGAGGAAGGCTATGGCTTCAGAGACATATTCTCGTTTGACGTTTGTATATAGGGATTCAAAATCAAATGTCACAAAATGTGTCCATCCTATATCATCTGGTGGTACCTTGATGTTACAGAGGTCAGCCAGAACTTGGTCACTGTTCTGTATGATAGGATATGGAAGGTTCTGTACTAGAAATCTCTCTCTTAATATAGAGATGAAATCTGTCATTATGGTAGCCAATAACCTGGATGGCTCAACAATAACATGGCTGAAGCCATTAATAATGGGTCTGCCTTTTAAAAGGTTTTCATTGTCACAACTTGCAGGCTCAGAGAGTTTATGTACCTTGGGTAACATATTGAGTGTAGGAATGGCTATATCTTCTAGTTTTCTGTCTCCTAAGTGTCTTAATAGTTGGTCATATTGTGTTTTGCCAAGATAGGTAGAAGTGATGCGAGTTAATTCAGATTTAGCTTTGGATAGAATGTTTGGTATATCATTTTCATGTAGTTCTATGTATGTATTGTCATCACTAAGCTGTCTGATACATTCTGTGAGATACCATTTGGTGGAATTGATAGAAAATCCTAGATTGGTTTTTTCAACATCCGTAAGTGTATACCTAAAATATAACATGAATATTTTATGTTTATTAGGGCTACGAGTAGAGGAGACACTATCGGCTCCGACTTGTATATTGATGCATCTCTATCAAGTAGAAATAGTGTCTTGAACCTGAGTGTCGGATGCCCTGATGACTCACTCTACAAAAACAAACAAATTAACAGGCAGGTTTGCCACCATAGATACAAAATCCTAGGAATTAAGGCCAGCATTTAGCAGGGGAGTCCATTTCGACCATAGACACCTTTTTGAAACTTTGGCGGTTCTTTCCTCTACTCGTTATCTTATTTTTATGGTTGATCAACCCACAGTAGCGAGTAATGCACTTGTGATATATGTTTAGTATATTACAATATTAAATATTAATGACCGGATTCAAATTGTATCACAGCTGGGTGATAATACAAGTGCATTGCTTTGATATAAATTTTCAACAATTTTTATAATTTTTATCCTTTTTATATCTCATTTTGATTATTTTAATTCTAGCCATTCTTATCCTTGTCAGCCTATGTTAATCATAATTTTCTCACATATATATATAAATTTCTGATGTATGATGTATTACAAACATGCATTTTATTTGCAATTAAAATTATTTTAGTTTACATATATACATTCTTGACTTTCCGACTATTCGAAACTTAAATTTCCTTTTAAGTACTGATTGTACAATATGTCAGACACTGTGCAAATCACCGGGGTCCTAATTTCCTTCCTTCGGGAAGTTGTAGTGGTTGTCGGATCTTCTGTCTTGATGGTACTGGGACACACTGTGTTCATGACACAACAGCTGCATTGACCCACACGTCTCCCGCAGATTTACATATGTAAGTCTGCAACGTGGTAATAAAAATAATGGAGCCGAGGCCCTGTCCGAGTAACTCTCCATTCCTTAAAAATAATGGAGTCGAGGCCCATTGTTTTTAAGGAATGGAGTGTTACGAGGACATTCCGCTACTTAAAACACACCCACTCACAAAGGCCATGGTTTTAACGCCGATACTAGTTTAACTGTCACAGCAGTATATGTGCTACAAGGCTTGAAGTTGTCGTGACGATGATGTCACGATAATGTGTCATTTAAGACGACATGAAGTTAACATTGTAAATGATGGACTCTGAGTTACGCTCGCTGATCCTGCCCGGTGCGCTTGGTCTTACATGCAGGATTTTCTGTTTTTTAGGCCCGTGACCTTTGACCTGTGACCTCGACCTTCATTTTGGTAGGCGACACATCGTCTCCCCGTAGGGTATCCACTCACCAAAAATTGGAGCTGTGGATAAGAAACTGTTCCAGATATAGACCGGACACGAGAACCGGACAGACGGGCGGAAACCGCCATCACATAATACGTCCGCCTTTTGGGCGGGCGTATAAAAAACGGTGTTGACAAAATGGTGTTGAAAATCTAACACTGAAAAATGGTGTTGAGAAAATGGTGTTGACCCAATCCAACACTGAAAAATGGTGTCGAGACCAGTTCAACACCAAATACGAAGCTGCGCATCAAAAAACCCCTCGGCTCTGGGTAAATTCATAATGCCTTCAATTTGAACCAAGATGTCAGGAACACCAAGCAGTCAAGTGACAAATATACAGATTATCAAAAATTTTGCAATTAGAAATGACCCCTAAGATTTCCGTCCAATCAGAGAAACCGGTATTCATTACATAAATTTCTTGACGCATCAATGATGTATACCAAATTTTACAACGAGCATTTGAATGGTATCAGAGATAGAGATCATTAATGATTTCGCATAAATGAAAGATGGCCGCCCATCCTTCCCGCCACTCAGAGGAACTGATGTGGTTATTCATTGAAAGTCGCTTGATCCATTGATGCTGTATACCAAGTTCCGTATAGAACACTGAAATGGTATCAAAGATATACATCATTAAAGATTTTGCATAAATTAAAGATGGCCACCAAGGTTTCCACCCAATCAAGGATACCAGAACAGTCATTTATCGTAAGTCTATTGATGCATCGATGATGTATACCAAATTTTACATCAAGCACTTGAACGGTATCAGAGAACGAGATCATTAATGATTTTGCATAAATTAAAGATGGCCGCCCATCCTTCCCCCCCCCACTCAGAGGAACTGATGTGGTTATTCATTGCAAGTCAGTTGTTACATCGATGCTGTATACCAAATTTGGTATAGAACACTTAAATTGGATCAGAGATATATATCAATACAGTTTTTGCATAAATTAAAGATGGCCGCCAAGGTGTTCGGTCAATCAGATCTCGATGCTAATCTCTTCAGTCATAAATCTCAGATTATGTGTGAAATTGAACTACTCTGAAAAAAAGCTGATTAGACGGATTTGCCGAAAATCCCGGGTTCAGGGGGTGCATGGGTGGCACTCAGTGGTAGTAGAATTTCTGTGTCTGTGATAATCTTGATGTTTCTGCAGATCACTTGACTTGTGTTCGACAGGTATGTACCTGCACCGCAGTGAATAACAGAACGGGAGTTGAGCTAATAGTAGTTGCCACACACTGGTATATTATAAGCCTACCTTAATCTGTTTGAACAGCTGTCATAGTCCATTTAGCAGAATCCAGCTCACAACGCGTGCGCTGACTGCAGGGTGGCTTGAGTAAACATCGCCAGAGGTCAAACAGGAAACCAACCAGAGCGACACTGGTAAAAAATGACCGGTGACTCCACCTAGCGGGGATACCTGGCATTAATATATCTGCCCAGATCCCAAACAGGGAACGAACTGGGCAGATGAATAGAAATCATTTATGGACAAATTAGGCCCCGAGGAGTCATATTAACGAAACAGTAAAAGTGGGCAGATTGCATCTGCCCACTTTTCACCCCGTCTGCCCACTACGAGGGTATATAAATCACCCATCTGCCCAAATCACTTTGATATATATATATATATATAGATAAATAACAGTTGAATACCTGCCCAGGATAATATATAGAAAAGAAAATAAAATAAAATGACACTGACAGCTGGAATTCGTCGTTACCGGTTTCACCACATCATCGGTGGCTCATCAGACGTTTAATGACTTTGAATTTAACGTTCATATGATATATTCCAAATTTACAGCGCTACGTCATACACTGACGTCATATCGAATAGAATATTTTTCCAACGTTGAGCCATGACGCGTAGCGTCATGCTATGTTTGAATTAAAGCGTGACGTCATAATTTTGACTGTCCGCTCTTTTACGTTTAACGTCATAATACACATTTTGCAATAACAGTTTGACTAGACGTGAACTACACAATAAATATATCAATTTGGTAATTCATTTAAGACGTAATTATATTTCTTTCGAAATAATGTTTCCTTCTGTATTCTGAAGTCTTTGTCATTTTTCAATACTTTGTAAAATGGAAATATGGTAAATTTCCCAGCTCCACATTCGTCAATATGTCTACTTAGACCAATCTGTCGAGTTTCAGGGTCTCGTATCTGTTGTTTATGTACAGTCACTCGATTTCTCAGAATATCTCCAGTTTGTTCCACATAATTTTCACCACAACCAGCGCATGTTATGACATATATCACATTGGTTACTTTGCAGGTCATATTATATTGCACCTCAAAGACCTTATTTGCTCCCTTGAATTTAAATTGCCTGCCTTCTAGTATATAAGCACAAGTCCCGCATTTGTTTGATCCGCATTTCTTTACTCCATGAATTTCCTCTTCTTCTAAAGTAAAACGCGCCCTCGTTAATAATTTTTTAAGGTTCGGTCCTTGTCTTTTACTATTGATAATTTTAACATCTTTCATACTGTCTTTGATTCGTTGACTGCCGTTGAGCATGGGCAATGTCTCTTTAATGATATTAAATGCGTTCGGGTTATTCGGATTATGCGGCGTAACCAATGGAATAGATTTTGTGTCGGTACGGCCTTCTTTCACAGTTCGAAGTTACTCCTGTGGAATAGCTTTTGCCCTCTCTATGCCCGATAGTATCAAGTTTTTCGGGTATCCTTGTTTTATCATTGTTGGTATGAGTTCCTTCAGTCTACGATCTTTTAACTCACTGTCATCCACTATGGTACATATTCGCCTTGCTAAATTGTACGGTATTCCCCGTCTCGTATGACCCGGATGACACGAATGGAACGGCAGGTACTGTTTTGTATCTGTTTCCTTTGAAAATACGTCCGTTTTCAATTCCGTTTCTTCCCTGTAGACCATAATATCCAGAAACGGAATTTCCCTGTAGTCTTCTTGACAGGTGAAAGAGATATGTTCATTTAATGAGTTAAGTAACTCTTTTAATTGTTCGGCGTTTCCGTTTTTTCGTGGTAAAACAATAAAACAGTCATCCAAGAACCGAAGCCAGTTGGCTATAAAGTAGTTTTTGAAAGAGGATCCATAAATTTCGTTGATTTTGCTGTATAACTTCTCTTCTAAATATGCCATGACAAGAGTGGCATATGTTGGTGCAAACTTTGTACCCATCGCTGTTCCCTTGATTTGGTTGAATATTTTCCCGTTGAAATTGAAGTTATTATTCTTCAAAATTACTTCCGTACTCTTCAAAATGAAATCCTTTGAGAAACGCTTGTCCATGCTACTTGCGTGTTTCTCTATCCAAAATTCAACGGCTTCTCTTCCTAATTCATGCGATATGTTTGTATACAGACTAGAAACGTCGAAAGTTGCTAATGTTGAATCGGTGTCAATATGTTTTGGTAACTTCTGAAGAAAATCTATGTCGTCCCGCACATAGCTCTTGACGTTGCTTGTTAAAGGTTTATGACATGCAAGTAGCATGGACAAGCGTTTCTCAAAGGATTTCATTTTGAAGAGTACGGAAGTAATTTTGAAGAATAATAACTTCAATTTCAACGGGAAAATATTCAACCAAATCAAGGGAACAGCGATGGGTACAAAGTTTGCACCAACATATGCCACTCTTGTCATGGCATATTTAGAAGAGAAGTTATACAGCAAAATCAACGAAATTTATGGATCCTCCTTCAAAAACTACTTTATAGCCAACTGGCTTCGGTTCTTGGATGACTGTTTTATTGTTTTACCACGAAAAAACGGAAACGCCGAACAATTAAAAGAGTTACTTAACTCATTAAATGGACATATCTCTTTCACCTGTCAAGAAGACTACAGGGAAATTCCGTTTCTGGATATTATGGTCTACAGGGAAGAAACGGAATTGAAAACGGACGTATTTTCAAAGGAAACAGATACAAAACAGTACCTGCCGTTCCATTCTTGTCATCCGGGTCATACGAGACGGGGAATACCGTACAATTTAGCAAGGCGAATATGTACCATAGTGGATGACAGTGAGTTAAAAGATCGTAGACTGAAGGAACTCATACCAACAATGATAAAACAAGGATACCCGAAAAACTTGATACTATCGGGCATAGAGAGGGCAAAAGCTATTCCGCAGGAGCAACTTCGAACTGTGAAAGAAGGACGTACCGACACAAAATCTATTCCATTGGTTACGACGCATAATCCGAATAACCCGAACGCATTTAATATCATTAAAGAGACATTGCCCATGCTCAACGGCAGTCAACGAATCAAAGACAGTATGAAAGATGTTAAAATTATCAATAGTAAAAGACAAGGACCGAACCTTAAAAAATTATTAACGAGGGCACGTTTTACTTTAGAAGAAGAGGAAGTTCATGGAGTAAAGAAATGCGGATCAAACAAATGCGGGACTTGTGCTTATATACTAGAAGGCAGGCAATTTAAATTCAAGGGAGCAAATAAGATCTTTGAGGTGCAATATAATATGACCTGCAAAGTAACCAATGTGATATATGTCATAACATGCGCTGGTTGTGGTGAAAATTATGTGGGACAAACTGGAGATATTCTGAGAAATCGAGTGACTGTACATAAACAACAGATACGAGACCCTGAAACTCGACAGATTGGTCTAAGTAGACATATTGACGAATGTGGAGCTGGGAAATTTACCATATTTCCATTTTACAAAGTATTGAAAAATGACAAAGACTTCAGAATACAGAAGGAAACATTATTTCGAAAGAAATATAATTGCGTCTTAAATGAATTACCAAATTGATATATTTATTGTGTAGTTCACGCCTAGTCAAACTGTTATTGCAAAATGTGTATTATGACGTTAAACGTAAAAGAGCGGACAGTCAAAATTATGACGTCACGCTTTAATTCAAACATAGCATGACGCTACGCGTCATGGCTCAACGTTGGAAAAATATTCTATTCGATATGACGTCAGTGTATGACGTAGCGCTGTAAATTTGGAATATATCGTATGAACGTTAAATTCAAAGTCATTAAACGTCTGATGAGCCACCGATGATGTGGTGAAACCGGTAACGACGAATTCCAGCTGTCAGTGTCATTTTATTTTATTTTCTTTTCTATATATATATATATATATATATATATCAAGTTGTGTTCATTAAGCCATGTACTATACTGTAATTTCTTTTATTGTAATTTGGAGAAGGTCTAGTAAGTTGTAAGAACTTGTACCTAATCCTATTGCAATATTTGCAATAAAATATGTTTATAACATGTCGATTTTATCGAAGTACCGCCATATCCCGTTTATCCGGGATTTGGCCGCCATTATCTCACAATCGGCGTCAACAGAGTGTATTTTGACGAAGAAAAACGCATTTTCGCTAGTTTTAATCACCATTAACTTATAACGAATTTCCAGTTCAGATTCTTCTCCACATTTGGCCCTGTCACCGTAAGACCCAACTCTGCTTTGTTTTCTCTCAATCTTGCGGACAATGCGATTTTAGCTCACATGAGACCAAGTCAATCCAATAAGACTGCACGCGTAGCGGCAGCCTTCAAGGTCAAACCAAACGGATTGTTTTTGTCTAAAAATCCGTAAAAATCATAGTTCATACTTCACTTTGTATGAAAAAAATATTGAAAAAAGTCGAATCCGATCAGAAACACACGAAATATGGGAGCAAAGTGGGCTTTTTCACACTTTCACAGCTGGGTTGATGACGTCACGCAGGGCAACTGTCTGAGAAAAAATAGCGGATAACATGGAAAGCGAGCGCAATCAGAGCTCCGATTCAGATGTCGATTCGAGCGATATCAGCTCCTTAGATGGAAATATTTTTCGCCAAGAAGATGAAATAGACATAGATGAGGATGATGACGGACAAAATAACAGTTGTTTGAAGACCAACGACGAAATTCAGCCCTATCAATTTGAGCCGTACGGCCCCGACTCTGACAGTGACAACCATTCTGACAAGGTGGAACTCGATGACGACATGATTAGAAGAGGTTGTTTGTTAACCCTACCTGGCCTGGGGGGGGAGTGCCCCCCCAGTGAACTTTTCTCTGCTGCTGCGAAACGACAAAACCGAAGAGGCTGAAACTTGGTGACTTTTAAGCTTACCTTATTGGGGTCATTTTGAGTCTAATTTCATATACCCCGGGTGGAGGATCATGGGTAAATTCAAAATGGCGGCCATGTGGTATCCGCGAAAGTCGTGTTTTTCATCTTTTCGGTCCATTTCTTCACATTTTCCTTGCCTAAAAGTCCTTGAAAGTATATTATTTATGCAAAACTAATTATTCTCTATTTTATAAGATTTCTTTGGAGAGAAAAATCTGAAAAATGAAAATTTCGAAAAATCGACCCCAAAAAGACCGAAAAATGGCTTCCGAGAAGATGACCTCACTGTGACGTCATCATGGCGGTCATCTTGGATTTTTTTTACATTTTCCGGTAGAGCTTGAGGGTGCATTCCACACCTAAATGATGTGCGGCTAAAACAGGCAAGGGTTCGGATCTTCGGCCACAAATTGATGTAAAAGTATATATTTTCTAAATGGACACACCCGTGCCATTATTTCAGAAGACTTGTGAGCTATTGAAATTGAATAGAAAATACGTACAATCCTCCTTAAACCTTCTTAAACTTTTCTGGAAAACTCCATAAAATATATGAAAATGTGTCAAATTCTACCCGCAACCCAGAGAAAACGTATGAAATAATTTTCTTTTTATGTATGTTAAAGTGTTTCCCGTCCAAAGAACAATTTAAAATGGCGAAAAAAACAGGGGGTCGACCTACTCGTTTTTTGTAAAATTTTATCGCCATAAAGGAATCATCATTTTCGCTTCCCGAAAAAGTGCGGATTTTGACCCGCCAGATATTCAATTCCGGACACGATTAACTCTGTAGTGGCGAGTGGGTGCGATCAACAAGCAATTGTTATATCTTCGTTTGGAGAAATGGTGACGTCCAGCAGGGTGATACTATAGATATCAGCTAGTAGAAAGGTAAGAAGAATTACCATGCTGTCAAAATCGGGCGTCCTTCCTTATTATAAAATTAGGGAGGGGCCATTCGTGCGAAACCGTGGCCTAGTGTGGAGTGCACCCTGAACCCAAGATACTGTGTGGTAAGTTTCAGCGCTCTAGCCTTAGTGGTAGAGAAAATATATAGTGGGGGCACTTTCCGCCCCCCCCCGGATGCGACACACCCCAAATCGCCCAGGCCAGGTAGGGTTAAAAACAGATTCAAAAAGGCAGAAAAATGGCTTCCGAGAAGATGACGTGCCTGTAACGTCATTATGGCGGCCATCTTGGTTTGTTTTTGCATTTCCCGGTACAACTTGAACTGAGTGGGTGCGATCAACAAGCAATTGTTATATCTTCGTTTGGAGAAATGGTTACGTCCAGCAGAGTGATACTATAGATATCAGCTAGTAGAAAGGTAAGAAGAATTACCATGCTGTCAAAATCGGGCGTCCTTCCTTATTATAAAATTAGGGAGGGGCCATTCGTGCGAAACCGTGGCGTAGTGTGGAGTGCACCCTGAACCCAAGATACTGTGTGGTAAGTTTCAGCGCTCTAGCCTTAGTGGTAGAGAAAATATATAGTGGGGGCACTTTCCGCCCCCCCCCGGATGCGACACACCCCAAATCGCCCAGGCCAGGTAGGGTTAAAAACAGATTCAAAAAGGCAGAAAAATGGCTTCCGAGAAGATGACGTGCCTGTAACGTCATTATGGCGGCCATCTTGGTTTGTTTTTGCATTTCCCGGTACAACTTGAACCCAAGATACTGTGTGGTAAGTTTCAGTGCTCTAGCCTTAGCGGTAGAGAAAATATATAGGCCGAAGGGGGCACTTTTATAGCATAGACGTTACAATCATTCAAACTAAGTTGTGAATATTCATATCAACGGTCTATAGATTCACATGTAATTAAAATAGTTTTCGTGGATAAATAAATGCGCTATCATATGCATTTTGAAAATCTAAATGAGAATTTTCGGTCGAGATATTGGTCATAACCTTTATGAACATGTCGCTGGTTTCCTGTTGATATGCATGGTTCCGTGCTGCTTCAACATTCAATTCTTCCGTTCTATAATACATGTATCTGTGCATATATATATAAATATATATATAAAATTTAAAATATTTCCTTTTTTCAAAGTGCCGGTTGATGACCGGACTAGACGTGAAGTGACAGAAACAAACTTCATACATAAGTTCTGTTCCGAGCTTAACAGAGAGAATAATTGTAATTGATCGTCTCTATGTTAATCCGATAGTTTGCAAACTTAACTCACTGTTAATACTCTTGTTTAATTATCTCGATTCTTCAGATTGTTTATTGTCTGTAATAATACAGGATATACTGTGAATGATGTATTGAAATCCGTCAATTGTTATATTGCCATGTATGAACTTGTTTACGGTCGCTTAGACTACAGTATCCAGGTCAATATTACATGTGTGTATGTATAAATAGCCGTAATTTATTTGATCGAATAAAACTTTGATAAACCGTCGAGACTTCGTGAAACTAGTTAGCCAGAAATCAAACCAGTTGATTTCGTCATGATTTTTTAACAATGTTATATTTGCCGCACACAAAGGCAGTTTCTCTGCATTTATTTATATATATATATATATAAGGGTGAGTGAGTGAATACGATTGAACGTCGCTTTTAACATTATTTCAGTCATATAGCGACGAACTAAGTACCACCTCGCAGAAGAAATCTTTGAAGCAGCGTGGAACCAGGCACCCTCTATCCACCCTATAAAAGACTGAGGACAGCACAAAGCAAAGACCGAACGCTTACATGGTGCAATGAGGACAGGTGATATTACAGTGCTAGGCAACATACTGTCAAGTTCCTGTTGATATTGTGATGTACTGAACAGTAATATCACTTGTCTATGCACACAGATTTCATTTTTCTCAGGATCATATCAAAAGTAGGAAGTTTGTTCTGTGCATTCATATGATATACACAATGTTTTATTGGGACGGGTAAATAGTCCAATGGTTGCAATGCAGCCCTGCTAATCCTAGTATTACTCTATCTGGCGTAAATTGAATTTTTATCCCAGCCTTTGTCAGTCAGTTTCCTATTTCAAACCAAATTGGCCGAATCACGGCACATTCCCAGAATATATGATTAATCGTTTCAGTTGATCTTGTACAGAAAGTACACAAATTGCCGACATTGGGGTCAAATCTATGGGCAAAAATATTTCTCGTCAAAATTCTATATACAGTTTTATAATGTACATGCATTTGACCTCTGCCGTTGTCTTCCCTGTTTGAGACATGCATGAAACTAACATTCAGTTAAACGGTTATGAAATAAAAACCATGCATTAATTTACTAACGTATCTTGGAGAGGGGTACTCTATGAACTAAATATCTGTTTAATACACAAAGGTTTACTTCATCATTTCCTTCAAATTTTTCTTCCTCAACGAAACATTTTCTCGTCTGAAAGGAATCTATTGGAAGACAACAGCATTTTCTTTTGTTTGAACATTGTCGATTTCAGTGTGGGATACAGGTGATCTGCCGGCTCTTGTTTCAAGGTTACCTAGTTACCAAGATTTAAGCCTTCTTGATTTCCTACATCAATACGCCTGCAACTCCCAGGCTCTTTTCAAGGATTTTTCTAGAATTAAATCTAACCCACACCGTTGGTTAAATCTATAACAACTAATGATTACCACGTTGATATAGTACCATAGTAATTATATTGTTCGCTATACTTGTACCATTGTGCAATAAACATATTGTATTGTACCACTCATATTTTTCCTACCCTGTAATTGTTTTGTAATAAATAGATGTTTTGCCACTCGTTTCTACTATAGAACTGTCCCAAGAGCTGTCTCTCAATCTAAGTTAGCACTTCGCCAATATGTAGGAGTTAATATTGTTTGCGTTCTAATTTTTTCCATCCATCCCGATATATTTTTTGCCTATTGAGTGAGTTTTGCGAGAGAAGATAAAAGATTTTCAATTTCGATATCAGTAAGTATTTTAAAATAACGATTTTATCTATTGGTGCCAGATTTAAAGTGAACACAAACCCTAACATTTCGAGGGCTTCCTGTGCCCAGTCGATTTGTCATATTTATATATATATTTAATACTTTGTTTGGAACCAATCCAAATAACCCGGAGGTTGTTTTTTCGGAGTTTATTTTCGAATCTCAGAAGTTCGGAGACATGCCTATAAACTCGACTGAGTCATATAAAAAAATGGTCTGATCATCGGGATATTATGATAATATAGACTCCTGATAGCCTACTGTAATTTCACTATGTTTTTTATTTTTATCTGAATGAATTAATCTCAGCACACAGCAAGAAGATATAAGGTCAGAGGAAGTCTCCCGGACAACAGCCATGGGCGATCGATTTTTTTTTTAGAATCATGCCCATTACACAGGACTACCTTTATATATCAGCTCCATCCACTTTTCAATTAAATAGTGCTATTGTTTGACGTATGCCCAATCCACGGAATCGAAAGGCTTTTTCCAAGTCCAACAGTAAGAGCATCCCAGGTAGATGGTGAGCCATGATACATGTTCCATGTTCAGTTGGTCATGGCAATCCGGAATCCAGGGCAATGCTCCGGGGGATGAAAGCCCAAGCACAGAATCCCCGCGGACAAAAGTCCCATCGGGCAAAATGCAAGGTACATGTGCATGAATGCTAATCGACAGCACGTTTCTCTTAAACAAGCAACAAAGGTATTTTTTGCGAACGAAGCAACAAAGGTATTTTTTGCGAACGAAGCAACTGTTTCCGTACTTCTCTGGTACCCGGTTCCATTTGTTTATGAAATAAACAAATCACCATTAGTCAGAACATAACTCCATATTTGGCAATACTGCTGGGGCCGAACGCTCTTTATTCTGACAAACAGCGGTAGAAAACTACCATTCATTCCAACAAGGTTATGATACACCAAGGAGGTCAACTGCATATAAACGACATCAAACACCATCACACGGATAGGGCATATCAGCTCTATAGTTAAACAAATTGTTTTCAAATAAAACTAGAGAATAACCTATATATAAAAAAAAATGCCTGCCGTCTGCCAGGAACAACCCCCCCCCCCCCAACCATAATCAGTCATAATAGGGAGGAAACCTGCCCCCGACCCATTGCAGCCTGGCATACTCTATGGGGGTAGAGCGGTTACTCATTTAAGCAATAACATGTACTACAAGGGAGGGAGGGAATTTAGCTTAATGTCACACTCAAGTTTGTTTCACTCATATGGTCACAGTCAGTTTGGTTGGTGGAGGAATCCCGAGTACCTGGAGAGAACCATCGCCCTTCGGCAAGTAACTGACAGACTTTCACCCATGTACTACAAACACATACTCAATCAGGCAACAAAGTATATATATATAAACAATACTTT
>JAVTVY010033893.1:0-13611 GCA_036873755.1 Hanleya hanleyi
AGCATCAGCAAATTTGGAGTCAAGCCTGTGCCATCATGAGGGGTAGCTCTGTAAGCGACAGCCAAACATCCCAAGTAAAGGTCCCAGCTTTCCTGATCATCCTTGATGTAAGACCTGATCATTCGTACCAGTGTGCGATTAAAGCGTTCCACCTTTCCATTACACTGGGGATGTCTAGGCGTCGTTCGAGTTTTCCGAATTTCAAGTAGTTTACAAAGTTCGGTAAATATGTCGCTTGTATAGTTCGATCCCTGATCACTGTGCAAGTCTAAAGGACAGCCAAACCTACTAATGACTTCATTCAGGATGACTTGAGCACACGTCTCTGCTGTTTGATTCGGGATTGGAAATATCTCCACCCAATTAGTAAAATGGTCTGTTACAATTATGATGTACTTGTTCCCTCGTTCCGTCTCTGGGAAAGGCCCTAAAATATCCGTCGATAGCCTGTCCAGAGGAGCTCCGACTCTCATATCTCCAAGAGGTGCTCTGGGTGACTTCGTCGGGGCTTTGTTGGCTCCGCAAGTATCACAACGACGAACCCAGTTTTCTACATCCTCTCTAAGCTTCCACCAGTAAAATCTCTGTAGTGCCTTCTCACTAGTCTTTTTACGACCTAAGTGACCCGCAAGGATGGACCCGTGCATCTGACTGAGGACAAGGTCTCTCATACTTCTGGGAACCAGGAATTGCCAGTGACTGCCAGTAGCATCCTTGCGGAGAAATTTCCGGAAAAGTACTCCATCCATTACAGTGAGTTTGTCCCACGAATTCCAGTAATGTATTGAGGCTGGACTCGATGCACATACGTCTGGTCCAGAGGGTCGTTGACCATCCTCAAATGACTTGAACACTGGTCCTATATCTGGGTCCTCTAGTTGCTTTTTCCTCAGTGTTGACATAGCATAACCCTGCATCCAGGGTGTCTTAGAAACTTGGCGATTTACCGCAGAAGGATCCAATCCTTTGCTCTGCGCGTTGAGGTAAGTTTCTGTAACATCGTTATTACCAGCACATGGTTCAATGATGTTCTCCTCGATCACTCCGACCTCTAGGTTCCGACATGACTGGCATTCGCCACTAGCCATGTGCCCAGTCTCAAGGTCTTTCAGGGTGACCATACCAAGGAACAACAGCACAAACCAACGGGCTGCCGCGAACACCCTATTCCTCAGCCTTCGTAAAAAGTTGTCAGTTCTGGGGTTTGCAGACAATTTATTGAGTGAGTTAACCCTCCGTAGCTCATCCTCGGCTTTGGGGCTCTCTACCAAATTACTCTGCATTTCCACGCCTCTTTTCTGACACTTCGTACAAGGACCACATTTCAAAGTCCCATCTTGAAATGTATCGTCATCAACAGGATTGGGATATCGAGACATAGCATCTGCATTCTGATGCCGCTTTCCGGGTCTATGTTCGATATCAAAGTCAAAGGCTGAGAGAATTTCGATCCATCTCGCTATCCGATTCTTCGGTTCTTTAAGGCTAAATAACAACTTCAAGGCAGCGTGATCAGTTCTAATGAGGAACTTCCTTCCCAAAAGGTAATGGCGATAGTACTCCGCAAAGAATTTTACTGCCAGGAGCTCTTTGTCCGTTACACAGTAGTTTCGTTCAGCTTTGTTGAGGGTGCGGCTCGCATATGAAATGACACGCTCTCGGTCACCCTGAACTTGTGAGAGTACTGCCCCAATACTTATGTCACAGGCATCAGTATCCAAGATGAAGTAACATCCATCCTTGGGGTAACCCATGATATCTGCTCCTGTAAGTGCCGTCTTCAAGCTGTTGAATGCCTCTTCGCAGCTTGCTGTCCATTTGAAAGGAATATCTTTCTTTGTTAATTCGGTAAGTGGATGTACTAGCTTTGAGAAGTCTTTCACCCAGCGACGATAGTAGCTTCCTAGACCAAGTATACCCCTAACTTCTGTGACATTTCTTGGTGTAGGCCAGGCCACAATCTTCTCTATGTTAGTCTTATTTGGGCGGATTCCGTCTCCAGAGATAACATGTCCAAGGAATTCAACTTCCCTTTTCATCAGATGACATTTGGACGGCTTCAACTTTAGCTTAGCTAGTCTGATCTTTGTTAGTACTTCCTTAAGTCTTTGTGTGTGCTGTTCAAATGTGTGCCCAAATATGACGACGTCGTCTAGGTACAAAAGACACGTGATCCATTGCAATCCTGACAGAGCTAGTTCTATGCATCTCTGGAATGTGGCTGGTGAATTGCAGAGTCCAAAAGGCATTTTTGTGCACTCGAATAATCCGTATTTAGTGACAAACGCTGTTTTAGGGATGTCTTCTGTCTTGACAGGCACTTGATTATAGGCAGAGATCAAATCAAGAGTTGAAAACCAAGTTGCTCCTTCAACTGCGTCAAGACAATCCTGGATTCTTGGTAGTGGGAATGCATCTTTCTTAGTTACCTGGTTGAGACGTCTGTAATCTATGCATGGGCGTATAGTACCACATTTCTTCCTCACCAAGACGATGGGTGAAGCCCAAGGTGAAGTTGAAGGTCGTATCGACCCTTGTTTCTGTAGGGTTTCCAGTGCCTTTTTATCCTCGCCAGCAAATGCCATGGGTAGTCTTCTGGGTGGCTGTTTTATGGGCTTGGCATCTCCGGTATCGATGGAGTGTTCCACTAAGTCTGTACACCCAATATCAAACTCATTCTTGGAAAATACATCTCCATACTCTGTCAGAAGTTCAGCTACAACATCATGTTTGGGAGTCTCCAATCTGTGTATGGTCTCCTTGTATAGGTCTATGAGGTGTTCCGGAACTCCCATTTTCCCTCTACTCTTTGTCTGGGGTACCTCTGATACTTCGCGGGTAATATCAGTTTGTTGATTGATCAGTTGGATTCGACGGGTTGCATGCATATTACTTCCTTCTGATTCATTTTCCTTATCCAGCAGCGTTGTGATGTCCGAGTCCACAAATTCAGCATAACCGACACACGTGTTTTGTTTGATCACCCTAGATGTGGGGAATGGGTTGAATACCCTGACCTTGATATTTCGGCTACTCCCAATATCAACGCAGCACGGTGCGATGATAAGTGAATGTTTCTCTGTAAATTCGGGTGAACCTTCTACTAGGAGTTCCGTTCCAGCATCTTCCATGCTAGTCCTGTTGACTACAGCATCCAATATGACTTCGCACATTCCCGGGATGTTTATATCATTTATAGCAGTTACCCTTTTCAATTTTGGCAATGGGATCTGTTTTAGGGGTATAACTGTCTTGTTTAAAACTATTTTCCCTTCACTTAGTAGTATGTCAGCTGGTCCATCCGGTCCCTTCTGTAGAATGTCTGTTCCCAATAGTATTTCGTCCTCTATGTCTGCGATCACCAGTTCCCGTTTTAGTTTTAGTGTTCCAAGGGAAATATCGAAAATACCCTTGCCTGTATATTGTAGGACTCTCCCATCTGCACAGGATATTACACCTTTAACCGACTTACGTAATCCAGGTCGGAGAAAATCAGGAATCTGAGAAAACACCCGATTGGAGACAATAGTCCGTGTGGCACCTGTATCCACGGTATATGTTACATCCGTGCCATTCAGCATGCCTTGAATGTATACTCCATCATATTTAGGAATTTCTCGTCTGAGGGTATCTTTGAGCTTTCCATTAATAGGATGAGGTATACTTCCTGTAGAGACTCCGGACTGGCCATCTGAATAAGGGACCGTCCCTCGGCCTACTGAGCCGATCCCCTGGAGTTTGTTTGCTGATTCAAATTTTGTCGGTTATCTGCTTGATGTGAATCAATAGTTCTACCATAACTGGTGTATCCTGTCCTTGGGGTGAATTGCTGGTTTGTATTGTTGTTATTTCCCCGTGGCTGCGTAGTTTTACTGAAACTGGTATATCCTGATCGAGGAATGAATGTCTGAGCTCTTGGATTCAGCTGTGCTCTGGGTATGTAGTTCTCACAATCTTTGGCAAAGTGATTTCCATTGCAAATGAAACAACCCGTGAATTGTGATCTGAGTGGTTCCGATCTTTTCCCATGAGTCATATAAGGACTGGTCTGTCGTGGAAAATTTCTCTGGGTGAAATTGTCATGTGGGCGCTGTTCAATTTTCTCTACTCGTTCCGTCAGAGAACCCATCATTTCCTTTAGCTCAGCCCGTAATCCTTTAACTAATACTGTTATATGGAAATGGAATAGGTCTTTGGATTATGGACGCGGATATTCTCTAATGGACGACGGCTGGATTATGAATGACGGACTAGACGCTTGTAATTTTAACCTGGCTGGCCATTTCCTCGGTATTTGAATACTTAACAGCATTGTTAAATTTCCTATTCCCGCCTTTCTGGGTATTAGATTTCCCACCATTACCAGGTGTGGTCTGTTTGATATGTGTATCCGACTGTACACAAACATCGTCAGTTGTAACTTGATCGTCCGTTCCATATTTTGCCGAGCGGGTGGGTCTCTTTATATTACCCCCACTTCTTCGCTGGGTTTCTAAGAAGTTAACTACTTCATATACGGCTTCATCGATGTCTTTAGGTTCTTTCACGTATTCCACATGAAATCTGGCGTTCTCATCGTGAAGTCCATCGAGAAATCTCCGAAGTAGATCTTCAAGCCTGGTTGTATGATCCCGATTGGCGTATGCCTTGTCGTATAACCGCTTTAATTCTGCCGCATAATCCTCCACTTTCTCCCCGTTCTTCTGATTTCTGTTACTGAAGACTGCTCCAAAAGTTTTAGGGGTTTCCACTCTTCGATATCGGTGCCCTAATTCACTTACTAGTGAATCATACTTACCCCGTATTTCTCTGGAAAGTTGGCCATAAACGAACTCACCGGCCTTTCCCTGTAATCTTGGTAAAAGTTCCGCTAATTTCTCATCTTGAGACCAACCCCTAATTCTGGCCACGTCCCTGAATCTGTTGTGCCATACTTCCCATTTTTCCTCTCCTGTGAAAGAAGGAAGTTTTGCGCTTGATTGTCGGGGTAACCCAAGCCATCTGGTACGTTCCTTACTACTATGTGTAGTTTAACTGTCATCCGAGTCATTATCACTGCTGGAGCTAGTGTTATTCACAGGTGAACTAATCCTCTTCCTGCTTTCTGATCGCCGAATTTCCTTTGTACTTCTGTTGTGTCTTCTTATTTTATTTCTAGTAGCTGGTCTGTTAAGAGTATCCGACAGCTCACCCTGACTGCAAACAGGGGGTATTGAATCTTGGGGTAAGTTATTAATACTGGAAATAGCCTCTGTGACTGGCCCTTTTATCATCGATGCAACATCTTGCATTGTTCCTCTCAGTATATCCCCGACAATGTCCGATACCTCTTTCCTTAAATTACCCCTAGACTTGTCAGCTTCCAGTGTATCTCCCATATAATAACAGGCGCTTTTCTCTGCTGTCCCGTTTAAATTTGCTATATCGTGTACACCCTCTCTGGAGACTGGAGGCGCATGTATTCCAGTAGTTTCAGCTTCACTTGCTGTTTCCTCTTCGGTTGAAAAAGTGTCAGATTTAGTCCCCCTTCTACTCCGTCTGGGACCAGGTGTTTTAAAATGTTCTTCGGTTTCCATCCTTGTAATTCTTATTTCAGGCAATATGTAGATATGATGATTTTCCCGGGCTGGGTAAGTATCGCTGGATTCAGGGTATATTCTGAATCCCACTTCTCGGGCACCAAAATGTTACGGTCAACCGGGAATTCCTAAGACAACTTCGTTGCAGAAATACCCAGCTGATCGGTCAGGATGGCTGATTATTATTTCATAAAAATCGCCAATAGTCAGTTCTGACACCACCGGTTTCTAACCGGAATTCCACCTTTACTGAATACTCTAATGTTGAATAACTGGATAAATGCAGTAATAAGTTGAATAACTTTTATTCGTATAATAAACTCTGTATTGGTTACATCAATAAATTCACTGCAATATCATTAAATTCATCGTACATGAATATCCAATAAACGTAAGCTCTCCTGATGTTCCGTATTCTGTTGTTATTCCGTTCAGATTCTGTGCTACTCCGTTTTCATGTCCTGAGTATATTTCTGGATCCTGTGTAATTTGTACATCATATCCCCGATCTCTGATGGAAGATCGTTATAGTTAGGTTGGTATTCCATAAAATTTCACCCTGTCCTTTATATCTGGTTACTTCCCGACTTTTAAGTTTCTGTGTGATCTGTAATTCACGTCCGTAATTCACGTCCGTACCCCGTCCTTTATATCTGGTTACTTCCCGACTTTTAAGTTATCTGTGTGATCTGTAATTCACGTCCGTACCTCGTCCTTTATGTTTCCTTGTGAAGCTGTGCGTGACTGTACGTGTTGATTCCCTGGTTGTTTGCATTGAAGTTGAAACTGTGTTATAGTTCCTTTGTTATGTATTATTACAACCACCCTGAAATGTATTCTGTTTATATTCGTGTATGATTTATCCCTAGAATCATATGGCACTGGTATCCGGGGCTGTCATTGATATCAGCATTAATATATGAGTTGAAGACAAATAATCATGGAATATATAGCTTGAGTTTACATTCTAGCCCATTGACTACTGAATGTGCTCTCTTGCTGTATATTTTGTTCATCCAGAAATTTATCTAGGGGTCCAGAAATAAATCCAGGGGTCCCAAAATAGATCCTGTTTTCAGTAGTCGATCTTGGGTCCAGTAATCAATTGTTGATAATTTTATACATGCATTTGTTGTAACTCTGGAATAGACAGCTTGAGTTTACATTCTAGCCTATTGACTACTGAATGTGCGCCCTTGCTGTTTATTATGATCATCCAGAAATAATTCTAGGGGTCCAGAAATAAATCCAGGGGTCCCGAAATAGATCCTGTTATCAGTACTCAGTCTTGGCAATTTTAGATATGGGTTGATGATAACTGGAAATGACAGCTTGAGTTTACATTCTAGCCTATTGACTACTGAATGTGCACCCTTGCTGTTTATTATGATCACCCAGAAATTTATCCAGGGGTCCAGAAATAAATCCAGGGGTCCCGAAGTATTCTTGTTTCCAGTTTTCAATCTTGGGTCCAGTAATCAATTGTTGATAATTTTAGACATGTGTTGGTTGGAAATCTGGATTAGACAGCTTGAGTCTACATTCTAGCCTATTGACTACTGAATGTGCACTCCTGCTGTCTATTACGTTCATCCAGAAACAAATCTAGGGGTCCAGAAATTTATCTCAGGGTTCCAGATATTTTTCTAGGGGCTGTGCATTGATATAGACACTGATGGACTATCAGCTTATTCTGGTATACTCCTTGCTGTACTGGTCCCCTTCTTTTAATTTACATAGTAGTGAATGCTTGCTGGGGTCTTTTAATATCGTTGGCTGTACTCACAGGATATTTGTGTTCACCGCCTGTGCAGCTGACTCGGTTGATACCAAGTGACGAACCTCCGACTGTCAACGTAATTTATACTTTCCCGCTCGTGCAACGTTAGCGCCACCTATCGGAGTTCTGTGCGCTTCCATATCCTGGAAACCTCAGAAGAGCTTACCATCATTACTCGCTAAACTGGAACTAATTGTTCGCAATCTTAGCTGAATAGGGATCTCAATTATCAAAGCTAATTATTTCAATCATTTATAATTAATGATAATCTGCGAAAGTTAGTCAAAATTAATTGGAAACTGCGTCGTGAGTAGAGAGCCTCGCTTTCGCATTTCCTAAACATGGCGGTCAGCGAAGAAATCTTCCGCCAAAAATTGTGCACAAATGTGGATTCATTAAAGATGAGCGAACTTTACGTAACGATAACGACTGGTTTAAGAACAAGAACAAGTATTTAATCGAAACTGGTAAGATTGATTGATGGAGATGACGTATTGTCTTATAAAACATACAAAAGTTGTCCATTACCGCAGACAAACAGAATTCACTCACGATCTCGATGTTTAACTTTGACAAACAATAATACCAGAAATTATCAAATTGTCACAATATAAACCAGGTGTGCTTTAGTAATTATCATGATCCATTATAATATAAACCAGGCGTGTTTTAATAAATATCACGATTCACTAGAATATAAATCAGGATTGCTCAATAATATTATGATCCAATAGAATATAAACCAGGGTTCCAGGAAGCATTCGCATGATCTTGTAGAATGTAAAGGAACAAATGTTGAGTGAATGTTACACAAACATACATTGTCTTATAGAGTAGAATGCCGATGTACGTAATACATTTACGCGCCTATATAATCGAAGACTGTAGAATGCTGTGGTATGTAATACATTTACGCGTCTATATAATCGAAGACTGTAGAATGCTGTGGTATGTAATACATTTACGCGTCTATGTAATCGAAGACTGTTCTCCTTTGACACAAAAAGTGTCTGTGAACGAAGACTGCCATTCTAGAATTGGTTCTGACTTCTTCAATGACGGGGGTAATTTTCCCGATATTTTTCAATGAAATT
Source organism: Hanleya hanleyi (assembly GCA_036873755.1). NCBI lineage: Eukaryota > Metazoa > Mollusca > Polyplacophora > Lepidopleurida > Hanleyidae > Hanleya > Hanleya hanleyi. Next base: position 8,454 of record JAVTVY010033893.1, read on the forward strand.
CCCTGACTGATGTCGAACGCAATAAATATAATATATCATACACTTGAAGACTAGGGCACCATGTAGTATGACAAACTGTAGTTACGCCACGCGCCTTTCTCCATTTTGGGTCCTTCAGTACTGTATTTACGCCATACGCGTTCCTTGTATATAAAATAAGAAGAACCATAACATCATGATATAATATGATAACTATAGTACTTGAGTTAAGGCATACGCAATTCCCCCTTATGTGTATTTCATTGGCATATGATTTAAGTTAACCTTATTTGGAGTTGGCGATTTGACACCTGTCTGGGCCTGGGGAGGGGGAGGGGGCGATTTCGCGCACCCAAATATTGTTCTTACCACTAGACCGTTGGATGAAGCTCTGCCATCCAAGATGGCCACCATGACGTCACGGTGACGTCATTTAAAAAAAAGACATAGATTTTTTCATTTAGTTCTTTTCTTCGCAAAAACTGAGTTATAAATTAGTAAATGATAATCTGATGTAAAATAAAATAGCTTTTGTTCTCGCTGAAAAGCAGGCATTTTGATGATTTGAATGTATCGATGATGTCACGGAGGGTCAGCTCTCAAGCTTGTCGTTCCGGAGATGGGGTAGAAAAATACTACTTACAATACATAACAAAGAAAGCAGGATCTAGAACTCCTTATGCATTTGGATTGCTGTTTAAATCATTTTTTGTCCAATGAAATTCCATCCGTCGCCTGTTCTGTTTGTCTTCTTTGTTAATTTTGGAGAACGGACAGATTTGAAATGACATATGTATTTGAAATTACGAGAGAACGTCAGAGATGAAGATATAGATTTGGAAAAGTAAAAACTGTCAACAATCACATGGCTCTGTTGTACATTTACTAAGCTATTCATAGAGTATCTGTATAGACACAATGTGATTCTTGATTAGCAAGCGTTCCTTATAATCGTTTTACTTTCAGTTGTAAATTCTCTGCCACTTTCCTGATTTAAAAATGATCCATCGTGATCATTCTCAAGAATTTCAAGAGAAAATTTGAAATGACGATGTCGTCTTTCTTAGAAAAAATCTCTTGATTTGTGTTTTTCAAATCGTTCATCTGTCCCCAATCTCTCTGTTTCTTTGTCTCGCCGACAGGGAAGCAATGGTTTTCTCTAAGACAGAAGAAAAACGAAAGGCGGCCTAATATGAGTCATAAAAGCCGTATTTGATGGTGCACGCCGCCAGTTCCGCTAACTGGGAGATACAAGTTGGCAAGTTAGCATGTAAGTTCCATATAACGTATACAATGTGTACCATAACCGGGTGATATACACATTTCAAAAGTTGTAAGACCCTCCAGGTCCACAGACGTGTATAGGTTACCCAGACTGAACCAACCTTGCTGAACTACTTCCTATAGTCCTCGATCGGTTTGCAGTATTTCTATCCTGAATTTTTTTCCAGATATCGTTTAGGAAGTTTAGCTATTTCGAAGAAGTGATGGGACTACAAAAGTAAAATTTGATTTAAATATTAACAGCTAATTTTCTTCCCAAGTGATAGAGGAAACTAATTATTTCGCGATCAATATCGTGTTGTATTCATGGATGTTCTGTTCAGCACGGTAGACACGAAACCTGTTTCTCTGATCAAGGCATGCTGAACAAAAAGAAGAAACTCATTGACTGGTATATTCCACACCAGGTAAAGGTAAACTCCATTATGAAAGACTATCGCCGACAATATTGCCATAAGTTGTGCTGTTGCCAAGCAAAATCAGAGATCAGCAGATACGATCAATTTATGTATATCTGTAATGTTTGGCACGAAGCTGCGTACAATGTAGCTGTAATTGAGCGAGGTAACTGGTCTCGGGTAGCTACAATATAGTATCTGACACTCAACGCATATCCAGTACCATCGCAGAGTTCTATGTATGCAAGTGGTCCGCATATGCCAGGCTATTGTAGAAGCATAGCGGATTTTTTATAAGGAACATCTTTTCGTAAGCGAGCTAAAGCGAGGAGTGAATAATTGAAAGCTTCTTCTCATGTCAGCATGGTTAAATATAGTGGTGATAAATAATTCACCAACACTCCCGGTTGGTCTCTTGAATGATTAGTGAAACACGGCCTCCTCAGCCTCGTGGACATCTTAGAAACCTGAGATACTAAACAAGGATAGCTAAACGTTTTATGGATATCCCTGTTGTTGATGTCGGATATTAGTGGAAAACCGGATATTACTGAACACTTATGATGGTTTCTCTCTTGCAAACAAGTTTTTTCATACATAGTGTACATATCTATAGATGATTGGTGATGATAGCTGCATACAAAGAAGACCTTGTAACGATAAACATCGATATTCATTATGGAGGTTGACTGCTGTCAACTCAGGTACCTATATTTGTGATTTGTCAATAAATGCTTTGTTTTGTTTTTTTTTTCAGTCGAACCTTGAGACGGAAATTCCTCGACGAAGAAAGCGCGATGCATCAATTGCAGCGTGATTGGAGAGTCTAACATTTACAGCCAGCCAGATTTCCCCCATGAGTTTTTTCATCCCCAGTATCCATATAGGACGGTCTGGGGCAGTGGATCCGGACGATCCAACAGGTTTCAGAGGTTTCGGAGCTCCTAGGAGACGACCAAAGAGAATATTACCTCCCATCCCATGGACATTAAACATTCCATACATGTGTCAGATATTGCTGGTATCCCTGATCGGATTACTGATTATGATGGGTGGTGCGGCGATGAGTGTGATGGCATATTACCCGGGATATTTTTCAGAGGAATTCACATTCAATGGATCAAATTACGTTATGGTTCAAAATCCTGTGAAATATTATCATATACGGAATTTTTCTTTTGCTGGTCCAATACTTATGGGAATCGGTTGCTTTGCTATGATAATTGCTGGTGTGATTTATTTTGAATTTCGGGACAAATATTTCCGGGATTTACCACAAGATGAAATAAAGGGTATGTCAAAGAAAGAAGTCTACGACTTGCTTATCGAGCAGTTTAGACAAAACTATTTTCGTGGTATACCTATACCACTGGCGGAGCCTACATTTAAAGGAGAGAAAAGGAAAGTGTTCACCGCAGAGAAGAAAAACAAAATGTCGGTGGTAAAACAGGCGCCATGCATTCGGAAACCTAGTTCTGTAAGTGTGTGTCATTCTACGACTGTCGCTTACATAACACAGTTTCCAGCAGTGCAAAGGAAATGTTCCCTATCCACTCTTGCTTCTGTTGGATCAAATATAATTTTATCGCCCTTGGATCTCATACCTAAGGGCGCCATAGGAAACAAGGATACATACGTTCATGAGGCAAACGCGGCTGCCAACTCTGGAGAAATACGTGCTAGCATGTTTAGACATCCCTCAATATCCCTCAGCGGCAGGACTCCCTCCACAGGTGTTGAGAATCCGGCCTACCGTTCGGACGACGACTCGGAAGTCAGTCCCGTTGATGATGCACGACAGAGGGAGGTTTCTGAGTGTTCGATAAAAGATAGACGCAATACAACCACTATCGCTTCTCCGTCCTTCGCAGAAGGTAATCTAGCCTCGATCATAGTTCACGCTGCATCAGTTCATTTTCCACCAGATTGTGACACCCATATTTCTGAAACGACAAAACCAAAGAGTATGTCGTTGCAACAAGATCTAGAAAGCTTACAAAGTTTACCTTCACAGTGTTTGCCAGGCCAAAATACCTCATGCCCATTGCTATTGCCTGCTACTTCGGAAACAGGGCTAATACATCCCACGCTCGTAAAACAAAACGAAAGAAAACAGTCTGTGCCTTTTGATAATTGTTCAATAATAACTGTATCAACTCATAATGAACATGATGACATCAGCGATCAGACCGAAAGGGGTAGTGTTAACAGTCAGCTCAGCAAAACTTCCTCTTCAGCGTCTCCGTGCATGAGCACAAGATCAGACTCTACCTGTGTAGGAGAACAACCTGTCGTAAAAAGGGCTGTCCTTTGTGTGAGCATTTAGGACAGAACCACAACAGCCAAATACCGTTTGACCAGGAGGAAGTATTCGATAAACTGGACGCTCTTACATAATGATGTACTAATGCCCTAAATTCCACAGACCTTCGATTAGATACATGGTTTAAAAAATGTAAATTTACAAATGCCTTGATAAATACTTCAGCATGTGAGCTGAAATGTTGTCTATTAAAATATGCACGTCCACAGCCAGGGGAAAAAAGGTTATAGCTGTCACCAAATAAGGTGATGACAGAATCACAAAAAATGGTGAAAACGGCACCACAAAAAAGGTGACGAACCATCAGCTTATTCCATCATCCCCTTTAAGGTTGATCAGCAATGAGTGCAATTCAGGTCATTACAGTTTTCCGGTGACGAAGACTTTAAAGCGTGATGAATTTACCTGATCACCTTTGTCATCACGTTTAAAACTGCGCCTTTGAAAGGTACTTCGCATCCTTTTTCTGGTTGTGAAAATAACCCACAAAATTTATGTACCTCCATAATGTATTATATGACAATAATTATGCAAAAATAGAAGAAATTCAAACAAAGTTCTTTCTCAGCTGTGAGTCATCAATCATCGAATTTGTATATTGACCATCAGTTAATCTCAAATATTAATTTAACAGGAATATAACATCTGAAGCCTATATATAAACGGCGATTGACAGTGAGAATATAAATGTGATATGTTCGACTAAATTTATCTAGAGTATTCCCGATTGCCGAAGCCAGTGGCAACCTGGTTGTTACATCTTTCCATATCACATGTGTTCATCGTTGCGCTGTTATTAGATACGGATTTGATATTTTGGAACATCGTGATGTCTTGCCGGCATCATTGAAAATTGTTGACCGCTTCTCTCTTGCAGGAAACAAGCCTATGTTTATGTATACTTTTGTCTTTTTGAATTTGGTGCTAATACTGTTATATGGAAATGGAATAGGTCTTTGGATTATGGACGCGGATATTCTCTAATGGACGACGGCTGGATTATGAATGACGGACTAGACGCTTGTAATCTAATATGATATGATATATTAAGGATAGCTATCCCCTTAGAGGCAGTTTTTGCACCCCCATGACAATTTGTCGTCTGTATCAATAAATATACAAGATAACCATAATAAACTATATATTTTATGAAAGCATACATCGTAGGGATTCT